>NTHP01000355.1:123032-137240 GCA_003416845.1 Oplegnathus fasciatus | reverse complement strand
TGTGTGTGTATTCCTTTGACCTTGTCTAATAATAAAAATTAAAAATTTAAAAAAAAAGAAAAAAAAGAGAGGACCTGCAGCTAGAGGTTAAAATGGGCTCAGACTTTGCCAGTCCGCATCCCCTAACTGGCTGGAAAAATCTTGGTGGGGGATACAGATACTTCCTCCTCCTTTTCAGTTACAATGTCAAAGGTACTCTTGAGCAAGATATTAACCCATTTGGACACTACTGTTATGCTGTTAAAGTGGATTTATAGTTCTGCGGGTGTCTTTGTGTAGCTATGTAGGTTATATCAGTTCTGTTTATATTATGAAGTGAATGAAATAGTAGGAGGGATTTAATTCAGATGGCTTGATTACATACAACACATCTAGTGCTGTGGTGGCTATCCATGGGTTAAATCCGCTGTTTTATGTGCCAGACTATTTCTTGGCTGGGAGCATTAACTTCCTGGAGTCTCCACTGGTTGCCTAGCAACTGCTCCAAGCCAAGAAATAGTGCAGCACGTAACAGCAAATTGTGTTTTGTACACTTCTATTTTTATACGGGTTAAACAAACGAGATATAACGTGTTAATTAGTGAGCTTTAGAGGCGTTGGTAGGTGGATTTTGTTTCGTTTAGACTGAGCCAGGCTAGCTGTTTCCCTCTGTTTCCAGTCTTTACGCTAAGCTAAGCTAGACAGCTGCTGACTGTAGCCTTATATTTAATGGAAAGATATGAGAGTGGTAACAATCTTCTCAACTGACTCTCCTGCAGAACGGGAATAAGAGTATTTCCCAAAATGTGGAACTATTCCTTTAAGACCCCGTTTTGTAGATGAAGATGTAGATGTAACATTGTTTATATTCCCCAAAAAACGTGTTCAGTGAAATGGCTGAGGCTCTTGGCAAAATGTAATGAAACTACGATGTCTAGTCTGTTGTGTGCACTGCACCTGCTGGGATCTTGAAGATGGCAGGATATAAACATAATGAATGAGAGCCGAGAGGAGCTGGGGGTCAACTGGGGCCCACAGCCAGGACGGGACGCAGTGTTAATGGTCTTCAGCAATATTGAAAAGAGCACTGTGCTATTGTGGCCTTCAGGCTAAAACCACATATTGACCAGGTCTGGATCAGGCCTGGATTTTCACCTCTAATCAATGTCTGGTCAATGAAAACCATCTATCTGGAACAGTGTGTTTGGTAGGTTTGGGTTCGGCCCTGATGGCCATTGATCAACACGGGGCAGGATTGATGCAGGAAGTACTCTCACGAGGGAGGAATGTGTGTGAATTCAGCTGAGTATTTGCTTGCACCATCCTGCCATCATCAGTTTCAAACTCATTTTAAGTCTCTCTCCCCCACTGCTGCTCATAGGCAGCAGCTAATGCAGATTGCAGTTTATCATTTCCATCACATACATTCACAGCATGAGACGAGGGACATGGCAGAGTACATATTTATCAGGCTCATATTTACAGTCTCTGATAAACTGTGTTGCTTTAGAGTCAGCCTACCTGCAGGTTTCTCCGTCTCACTCAGCCCTCGCTGAGTAAATAATGCGAGAGGAGACGCAGACACCTGCCTCGAACCACCGCTGAGCAGATTAATAACAAGCGCCCCCTCCTCCTCTCTTCCATTTGCTTTAGTGCTTTTTCTCACTTTTCCAATCAGACTTGTACTTTCTATCCATCTCTTTGTTTTCTCTCTTTGTCTGCCTCTCTTCAGACACACACACGGGCATTCTCACATACAAACACACAGGCACACACACTATAGTAATAACTAAAAGCCCCAGGGTATGATCACGGAAGGTGGAGAGAGAAAGAGGGGTGTAATACGAGTCTTTCTGGGACTTATCAGCATTTTGCAGAGACACAGACACAAGAGGAAAAAAAGCAGTTGAATCCCAGCACAGCAGATAGGGCTGCATGCACTTAGCAAATATCAGAATCAACAGTATCTGTTGACTAAAGAAGCTAGTTGTAGCTGGAAAGTGTGTCATTGAGTCTGCTCCACTCTCAAAGCTTAAACCACTGAACGGCCATACGTGATTATAGCTCCACATTGAGCTTTTGTCTTCCCAAGTCAGAACCGTAGCCCATCTGTGGGAAGTCATTCATGCAGACGACAGATGGCAAGTTTACAGGTCTCTGCTGCAGTCTTTATATAGACAAATATTACCCACTAAATGAAAACGTATTTTCCATTTTCTGTACACTGTACCACTTCACTAGCTCATCAGATGAACAAAAAATAGAAGCAGAAGAGTGGAGGTGAGATGAGAGGAGAATAAGGGAGGATGGCAGAAGATGGGAGAGGAGATGGAAAGATAGGCATGGAGAAAGACACACTAAAGGAGGATAAAAGATAAGAGAGCTAAGCAAAGGTAAGCATGGGCGAGGTGAGGGGAAAACAAGCAAAAGGAACGGAAAGCAATAAAAATAGAAAGGATCAAGGGGTGAAACAATAATCTTGCACAAAACAGCCAAGACGGACCTCTCGGCTTGTTTAAGTTTCTCGCTCCGTCTCTGCGGATCTTCTGTAATGGCCACGCTCAGAAAAGCAAGGCATTGCACAGGCTCTAACTCATTTTCTCCTGCTCCCAGGACACATTTTAGGGAGTAAAATGGATTGAAACTCGAGCACAGAAAGCTTTTCTGAGACACAGAACTGCTTTAACACCATGTTCCTGGTCTGTGGCGGTTGAAGAACTCAGGGGAGCGACAACCTCCAAACGTGGCGGAAACTCTCTCTGCACTTGCTTAACATAAAGACGAGGGTGATTTTAGTTGTGATTCTTGTATGGAAATATGTGTAATAATTTAAATCACATTAAGTGTACTAAAGCTATTTCTTCTTTATGCAGGAACATTTGCCTCGTTCGACAAGCTTTAATTCAAGGTCCTCACTCTGCCATGGCTGCATACATTTTTTTTGCCTGAATTGCTTTAGTGAGAATGGAGCTGTTTTTTATACACAGACAGACTTTTCATATTCAATATTTAAGCACCTTTTCTGCCACATTATCGCACCGTAAGTTATTTACCTGCATCCGGTACAAGTGTTCCTATTTATTAGCAGTGGATTTTTTCTTTGACGTTGAGCTGCATAAACAACAGCGGTGTCACAGTGAGACAACTCCATGACTGCAACCCCCCAGGGAATGAGTTGGTGTAAGTAACACAGCAGGAGGTTTCCAAGCTTATGATTAAGCACATTTTTGATGGCTTCATAAGCTTTTGGTGGATCAAAACAGAAACTAAAATGGTTTGCTTCATTTTAATTCAGTAAATCATCAAGAACGCAGTTTATCATGATGACATTTCAAAGAAAAAGCTGAAAATTCCTACATCATGTATTTTAGTAACCCTTTCTTCATTGCATTGAAAGAAAACAAAAAGAAAATGCTGCGTATAGGCTCAGTCTACATGTAAAATTGTTATGTTGGCAGTGCACACTGTAGGTTTAAAAATTAAAGTATTTGACCCCCTTTGAGACTGCACTTGTAAAATTAGCCCTTTGTTCCTTGTTTTTTTTTTTTATATCAAGAATTTACTTCCTTTCGAGCTTAGTGTTGAAACTCCAGAAAGAGAAGTTGCATATGATTGCAAAGAAGTTGCCAACAGACATCCCACCATTTCAGAGGGAAGGAAAAATAATAATGGGATTGCCTCTTTCTCCCTGACAATAAAAATGCCTCTTTCTGTTGCAGTGGTGTAAAGATTGCATTATGTTGTCAGTTTTTAACTTTTCTCTTTTAACCTTTTTAGTCGCCTTTTCTGTTTTCCGTGGGCAGTATCCTCAGCTGTTTCCACACTTTTCTTACCTCCAACACTGTATGTATTTTAACTTTGTGTATGATTTTTGTTATTTCTTTGTTTTCATGGCAACTACTAAGAATTAGGTATTGTCATGGTATCTGTTGGAGAAAATAACCCTCTCGCCCTCCAGAGTTTAGTTAAGCCGAACATCATTGCAAAGGAAGGCTGCTGCACTTCAGCTTTTTGTGATTGTTGTAAGACCATTAGGTAATTGAGATGCACCCTGACATGCTTAAACTCTCTGTTTGTGACATGCATTTTGAGTCTGCAGACACACCTTGTGTTGAAAGTCCTTTCACTCAAATAAAAGCAAAAGAAAAACCCTCTCCATTTCCCATCGTGGCTCAACTTTCCATGGATTGTGATCTCTATGGCAGCATGTCCCTTTTAAACCACCAGTAATTGCTGTTCAAACATATCATGACTGGCCTTCATGGATTTTTATTTCCGTCTTCATTTTGTTCCACTCCACCATCTCTGTGTTGAGGTGTGAGCTTTTGCCTGTCATGCCTCTGAAATGAAGCCGTCTGTCTCTACACCTGTTTACTCACTTTCCATGTACAAACAGAAGTATATCGAGAGATGACCAGAGCACGGCACTGCACTCGAGAATTGGGCAGCACTTATTAGAAACTTGTTCCCCACAACCTTTGTCACCCCATCTCTCAATACCATCCCAGAGTCCTCTGCAACTTCTGCGGCCGTGTAATGGCTGTTATCTGAGGGGCCAGGAGGTGATACAGTTGGGGTTTCTGAGGGTGCAGGTTTCACTGTAAGGAAGACAGACTAATCCTGAGGCTCGAAAGCTGTGTTTATGATAGACTAAAGGGTCACCTTTAGCCGATGTTCGCTGTTTATATGCTGGACTTGTGATTGAATTGTTCTCTAGCTGAACTGCTTTTGCCTCTGGTTACAAGCCCTCCCCACCTCTGGACACAATGTCGTGTAGCATGATAGAACAGCAGAGCTCACATATGATTGCTAATCCATTTGGAGTGGATCAATAGCTTGGCACGTAAGTGTTCCTGTTACACCAATAACATGGCCTTTAGCTTGCAGCTTTAGAGTGCCTCAGTTGGATGTGGGAGTGAGCTCTCACATACAGTAATGTCTGATGTGGTAAATCTCTTTTCCCCTCCAGGTTTGTGTTTCAAAAAAGTGATGCCGCAGACGTAAATGATCAATAATCCCCTGTAGGCTTTTCAAACAGCTTTAATGCTTTTACATCTCACCAACGATACAATTTGTTGTGCTGTGCTAAAAATATATACAGTCATGGTAATGTGTGTTACTTTGGTTCAAAAACAGGCGTAGACGTTTCAGATGTTGTCATTGGAAATACAAAGATTAAACTGAACCTATCAATTTCTCATGCAGGATTTAAAAGTTTTCTATAAGCTTAGGCAGTGTGATTAGATCTATTCTATTTTTGAAAGTGACTTATGAAACATTTTTTTCATCGCCTGCTGTACAGTGATTTCAATTTGATTTCCTCTTTTATTCCCACTTATTTTATTCTGCTTCGAGGTCAGTTTGCTTTTCTATCAAAAAGTAATGATGACAGCTGGCTAGATTGGCAGTCTTAAACCTGCAAAAAAAACGATTTTGGTCACTTGGGGGCAACAGAAACAAGTTGTGAACACAGCATTGACATATCATCACCTTTATATACATACAAAGACATATATTGGTGTCTGTAAATATGTTGGCCAATAAGTAACAAGAAATTGCAGCACAGAAATGCCAAAATAGGATCTATATCAACATTGTTTGTTTATGTTATGTAAGATAAGATAAACCTTTATTGATCCCCAGCGGGGAAATTCGGTAATGTGCTTATGTTGAAGAAAATTATTGTTGGGTGATAAAATCGTTTGCAATTTTTTTAAAACTCGGTTATTGACATCAGTATTGGCCTAAAAAATCCAGTATTGGTCAGGTAGGTTATAGTCTTAATCCCAACTACAAAGCTGTGAGTGGTCGACTGTTTCTCCAGCCGGC
The DNA here is from genome assembly GCA_003416845.1 of Oplegnathus fasciatus. Taxonomy (NCBI): domain Eukaryota; kingdom Metazoa; phylum Chordata; class Actinopteri; order Centrarchiformes; family Oplegnathidae; genus Oplegnathus; species Oplegnathus fasciatus. The sequence goes on along the minus strand of NTHP01000355.1, from coordinate 131,432 downwards.
TGAAATGACCATCAGTGAGCGCAACACTAGACCTTTATGAATCGCAGAACAGATTTGAGATGTGAGCAGTGATTCAGAGGTCTGGAACCAGGCGAGATAATTCTGGATGGAATAATCGTCTTCCAAATGGTGTTTGTCATCAGCATGTTAAAAGGACAGCTATGGAAATGGCAAAAAATCCTCCTTATGTTAAGAATTACATCAGACTTGCAGTTTGCAACTGTTGTAGTTGACCTTAATCTCTAATAACATATTAACTGAACTATTATCTGTTTCTATAGTCGGATGTCAACAGGCCAGACGTCACTGCATGCTTCTGTAAAAATCCAAAGAGAACTATTGATGTGTTAATATAGTCATGATCCGCTCAAAAGCTTAGGCTCCCATTGTTTTTAATTGAAGATGATATTTTGGGGATTTACTGGATGTGGGTGTAGGCAGGGAGATGCTTGCTCTGCTGTGTGTGTGAATGTGGCAGAGGATAAGGAAGTGGAGGGTTTATTGTCTGTGCATTGAAATTGGCTCTTTTCTGAGTTGGGCTTTCATTAAAGTCAGAGAATGGGGCTGTCAAACAGTTCTGGCAAGGTGACTGATGTCTCCCCGCTACCTCAAAAGCAAAGAAAAGGAATATATAACTTTCCTCAACCTGCGTTCATAGCTCAGCGAAAATGCATCTTGCATTTTAAATTGCTGGTGTCTGAAAGTGATAATAAATTAAAGAACTGTTCCTCCAAGAGGTTATTCTGCTTATCTGTACATGTGGCGTCTGCAGGCCCAGTTATTAAATTAGAATTTAGGAGGTCTGTTGGTTTCCGTGCTTGCTAATGGAAGGCAGAGCTTCGCTGTTTTATCCATTTCATTAAGCGCTTCTTTCATGATTTATGATTTGTATAAGGACAGTAAGGCATCGGTGGTGGTTTGTTGTGTCTGTTCAGAAAACAAGCAGCACACATTTTTATTTAGAAAATAATGAATTGCAATAATAAATGATCTCATTTCTTATTAATTTTATCTTACAGGCCTGCATCATACTAATCAAATTAAACCACAACGCAAACGTTTGGTATGCAAATTGAGTTTTATCAGCAGAAATGAAATGAATGAATTGGTTTCATTGCTATTTTCTGTGGAAATGCTACTCTGAAGGAAAAACATGCACAACCAATTCACGACCGACAACATTTGGTATCCAAATTATTTTTCCACTCTGGAGAAGTCTCAAATTTAAGATGAAAGCAGTGGCGAGGCTGATCATCTTTGAGTTCAAAGGCTTGCTTCTGTGTTTGAAGACTCATACGGGAAAAGGAAGGTGTTTCAAAGCTGCCAGCCTGTATAGGAAGGGATCAGTAGAACTCGAAACATGGTCTGAGGCTCTGCCAATGTGATGTGCCATTAGTGAACGTGTTCTGTGAGCATTTCTTTCAGGTTGTTAGCACGGCACACAGAATTTTCACACAATGCCTTTCTGTTTCCCATTGGTGTCACTCTTGTCAGCCAGTGTGAACTGTAGCAGTTAAAAGTGTGATGAATGCTGCTCAAACTTTGCTGTGAAAGTCTGATAGAAGATTCCTTTTTTTTTTGGGATCTGTGTCAATAAGAAAATTTCTGTATGTTTATCGTAAGCAGCAAAAGTGATTCTGATGTTCTGTTCAGTTCAGTTCAGAACTTTATTGTCCCTCAAGAGGAAATTCTTGTTGCAGCAAGGCAACTTAAAAACAATGATACTGCAATGAAACAATAAGACAGTAGAAGAGATTAAATGTACAAATAGTCAAAAAATAGTCAAAATGTCAAAAAGTAGTGAAAAACGGCTATCACAACTTTGCAGAGCCCAAAGTGATGCCTTGAAATTGCTTAATTTGTCTGACCGATAGTCCAAAACCCAAATATATTTCATTTACTGTCATGTATGACAAAGAAAAGCTGCGAATCCTCTGTTTGGCATTTTAAAAATAGTTGCTGATTAATTTTCTTTCCATCGATGGATCGATAAATCGACTAATTGTTGCTGCCCTAACGTGTAATTCCTTAAACAGAGGATGGTCTGGATTTGTTATGAGGAATTTTGCTTTCTGTGTGATTTGTCGGCTAAAAGTAGTCATCAACTCTGGCCACCACCACGACCTGTTTTTCAGTTGATTCCTGTTTCGCACATATAAATTCCCACTCCAACAAATCATTGAGAGGGTCAGGACTGATTCTGTTGCTTTCTCACAGCAGTAGTGGGTGAACCACTCAGCCATCTGAGCGAATGTACCACAGCGCTGCAGACTTGTCAGGATGGTCAACTCACCACAGGGAAACATACAGTAGTTCCTGACACTCTTCACCAGTGCCAATTATTTTGAGTAGACGTGTGATTTTTGGTTGTTCCCCGAAGTAGATTTTACCTCAATCTACTGTAACACTCTCCGTGACAGTCTGTTGAGTAAAATGACAGAAAACACATTTGTCAGTGGCACACTGTGATGTGGTTGGTTGGTTTTTCCCATCAGGGCTTCAGGGTGAAATTAATCTGAAAATGACACCAGACAGGTGACTATAAAAAACAGGTCATCAGTCTCACTTCATCAGAAATGAACTTCTTTTGTAAAAATCCACCTCTCTCCTCATGTTACCTTAATAAATCTATTAATGGTGCTCCCTTTTTCTCTCCCTAGTGCATTTGAGCTAGACCTGATCTACTTGCACGTCTTCCTCTCAAAATAACTTCTGGTACAACTCTTCCTCCGCTTGCTACTCAGTGAAAACAGATGGGCAGTGAGGCCTGTGGCATTGTTTGAAGTTTCCTACCGGGGAGGGGGGGTATTGTGGATTCATTTCTAATAAGCATAGTGGGTTCACCATCATGATCTTCACAAGACACTGTGCGGTTCCCAGAGTGGAACCCTCCCTATCCCCAGGCAGCCCACTGAAATTGGCAATTTCTTACAGACAAATTACTTCCCACTCCTCTGTATGTCCTTCTTTCGCTACCTTTTCCCCCCGCTGCTCTGTCTTCTGCCTTACTCTTTCTAATGACACTGTAAAAGCTCTGTAATGGTTTGTATTTACTTTCACTAACCCCTCATTTTCCATACCATCCCTGCAATTTCATCACTAGCTTGTTTTTGAGGAGAGAGCTGCTGTCAGCGAGATGAGTGAGAGGCAGCAGGTTAGGAGTTATTACTGGGTGTGCGCTATTTTTTTTGTGAAAGTTCCTGTTACTCCACTAAGTTTAGAGAGCACTCAGTTCTCCGCTCTTTCACATCCCATCAACTTTTCTGGCTAGGTCTATTGATTGGGCCCGGTCGGTGATCCAAGGAAACTGAAAGGAGGGAAAACTGTTTGACTGGAGCCTTGAGAGCTCTTGTGCAGACAAACATCGCTTTGGACTGTAATGCACTGACTGCTTGAAAGAAAGAGCAGCTCTGTTAAAACAAGTGTTAATCCAGTGCTTCAGTCAAGTTGTCGCTCTAAACAGCGACTGCTGTTGAAGCTCTTAGTATGCAGACGTTTACTTCATAGTGTACTGTATGTGGCATTTGTAGCTAAAAATGACACTACATTATTTCTTTATATTTGAATAACTTCACCTTCATTTACTTACTGAACATTTTTAGGACTTTTTTGAAACAATTATTCTTCTTTTTTCTGTTGGGGCCTACACCTGTGTTCATAAAGTAAAGTGGACTACCACCACACCTCTGTGCTTAAGCCTGCATTCATTGATTAAACACATTCTGACTTGATCACCTTAAAAAGTTGCTATAGTTAGCAAACAAATGCCTATTTACGCACCCAGCGGACACAGGGACACACTAGAATTCATTTGAAGTCGTACATCTGGTCAGTATTCATTCTCCTTTTAGCTCAGTTTTTGGTCTCCACCAACTCCTGAGGGAAATATCTGGCTCTTTAGATTCTCAGTGCTCCACTAGTTAGTCACTAACTTCATCTGTTTGCTGTTTGGTGAAAGTAATGCTGCCTTTCTCTCTTTTTGCCAACATTGTGGAGGACGTGGTCGTCTTGTTTGAATAAACTTTATCCGTGTTTACGTTCAGTGAGAGCTCACACAAAAGTAGCAGTTTCTGGCCCTGCAGAAAGGCAGATTAAAACGTGTAGTGCAAGTTAATACAACGTAGATAATTAAAAAAAAACAAGCAGTGTCTGCCCAGCTTCAGACAGAGTCCTAAAATTCCGATACTATCTAGCTTGAATGCAGTTTTAAAGCCATAGTTAGGTCTATTCACAACTCTATTGTCATATCTCTCTATCTCTTCATTACTCGCCATCAGCTGGCTCCACTGGGGCCATTTAGGCACGTTAATACTCCAGGTCTACCTCCCCAACAATTCAAGACCCGAGTCCAGACATTTTAATAGGCTCCTTGTGGCGATTCTCTCTCTCTCTTGGCATGAATCTTTCATGGCGCTTTGGAACTCTCAACCCACCAGTGGGAGACGCTCAGGAGACTATTTGGCACAGGCCACATATCTCTCCTAATGATCCGTTTTGGAGAGAGCGGTGAGGACACCTGCCATAGAGAGAGAGAGAGAGAGAGAGAGAGAGACAGGGATACAGGCAAATACATATGCACATGTTGTACAAACACCAGAGTGAATTTAAATTGTGAAGACTAACATTGATTTTAAACTCCATTAGTTGGAATGTTCTGTATGTCACAAGAAACTTAATGTAATTTTAAAATATGGATACCAATAGTTGGCTTTGAAAATAATACATCAGAAAGTCACATCGGATAAACACCATGGAAGCTCAATTCTCTGGGAATGATCTGCAAAAACAAATCTGAAGCCCACAGCTCGGATCCAGGTGTCCGCATCAGTTAACAGTGATTTGCTCAAATTATGTGTCTTGCAGCTGGCTGTAAGCATTTCTGAGTGTACCAAGGCTTGCTGACTCAGTTGTTGTTAATTACAAGGACTGTGCCGACATATTTTAATCAGAAATCTGTTGTGATTTTTATGTACAGTTACTTTGCACATTTTCGCTTAAGAGTAGGATGTTGTGAATAGTCCTTCAACCCTTTTTTTCTCTCCTCATAACACACTGATTAAAGAATAGAATCAATCAAAGGTGTTACTTTCACTGGGGATGGGGGAGAACATGTCCCCCCTCACTTTTCAAAATCCTATTTTTTGTCCCCCTCACTTTTATATTTTCAGGTTGAGTTTCTTACTAAAGTCTGAACTTTTTCTCTCACTGTCAAGCTGCCATAATCCAGATGAGAGAAGATTTGAGTTGATAAAAATGTTGATACCCTCATCTCACTTTCAATTATTACCATACGCTCACAGCAAATGAGCTTCGCAGCAGTGAGTGCTTTTACACCTTTTTTGCCCTGTATTTTGCCTCTCAGGCTACATACAGGCTGCCCTAGCTTATTGGTCATTGGAGCTGTATGTAGCCTGAAAGGAGGTTTTTCGTGTAAACGTCAAAGATAAGATAGCAGAACTGTGTGAGGTTTACATAGCCTTTGTGTTTTTTGTTATACTACCATTATTATGGAAAGCACCTTGTATTCAGTAGGTACAGTCTGCTGATTTTGGGATTGATTCCAGACATTCATTAATTCCATGCTTGAATGATCCGCAGCTCTGTGCTGCCTGGTTGTCCCATTTTGGCTCCCGTATTGGGACTTGTAATTGACCACGGTGTTGTGCTGACTCAGGATGAGACCTCACTGGCCTTCAGAGACCTACAAGGCTCCGTCACCGCTCACCATAAATGTGGTTTTAATAGGCAGGAAATGGCTATGCTCCAGAGCGGGTCTAATACTGGAAGCTGGAGGAAGTGTGAGTGGGGAAGACGTGCGAGTTAAGGTGGGAAGTTCAGGGAGAGACGGTGGGGGAAAGCTGATTCTGTGTCTTCTCTGCCAAAGGTCCCCTCGGTTTCAGGTTGATGACACAGCACCTCGTTAACGCAGCAGTGTCTTGGGGCTGCCATGCCAGGGTGCTGGGGTGATTTATTATCCATGATCCTCCCAAAGCCTCCTCAGATTAAAGGGATGCCTCGCTCGTGGAACCAAACATAACAACTGCATTACAAAACATGCAGGGTGGGAAAGTGTCAAGTGTGCTTTGAGGCATGCTTTATGTATATTTATAAGACTCTTGTTCATGCGGTATGAAATGATCCATGTTGTTTTAGCTAAGAAAGAGCCACTGTGGTCAGCGTGGCTTACACAGAGTTTTGTCAATGTTTTGAGAAGACAGCATTGTGCAGTGAGTTGGCATGTCACAAATGAAATGTAGAAGCACACAGTTAGCTTGTGCATAGCAAAAACAATGAGGAATGGAGTTCACATAAGCTTTCTTTCTCATTATGGAATATAGCTAGCTGCCATGTGTCATACTGTAGCATGATGTAGTGGCAGATGTGTGCTGTTCAATCTTGTGTATATTTATTAAGTTTTTTGTAGAAGACATGCCATTTTATTCCACGTTTAGGGTGTTTAATACTTGTCCGTGTCCAATTAATTAAAAAAATCTACTGTAGTCATCACTCTACTGTGTCTCAGTTTAAGAGCAACTGGGGACCAGATTGACTGACTGAAAGCACGGTAGAATATTCAAAAAGATGACCGATTGATGGCAGATCCTTTCATTTAACCCTGTCATCAGATTTTGATGTCACTGCTGTCATTTTTGGACTGTAGTATGATTAAGGCAAGTGGTTTCCAAACAGCTGCCTTGCCATGTGGTAGTTGAGCGTGTTCAGACAACAACAAACCATAACATGGCTTTCTGCAGAGTAGATGATAAACCATGCCTAGTCAAAGCTGGGATTGATCAATTGGGTTTTATTTTATCTTATCTTCACCTCTAAGACCCATAACACTTATTTATCAGTTCTTTCCAGAATGGACTTTGGTGAAGCTGGAGTGATGAGTTGTTCATGAGAGTGGAAGTATGACCAGGTTACATACGGAGGGTTGCTTCAGGTCTCATTCTGCATGCTGTTTGATGGATGCTCTTATCCAAAGTGCCAGACGGCGCCACGAGTGCGTACATTTTCAACATGGACGGTCCCAGTGGGACTCGTACTCCTAACCCTGGAGGTATATTGCCATGTTGTATGACCACTACACTGCACTGGGGCTCTTTTTTTTAAGGCTGTAGCACAGCAGAAACCAAGGAGTCTGAAATATTTCTCGAAGGCTTCTTTATTTTTGTATCTCTTTCAGCATCTCCTTTTTCTCCAACAAAAATCTCTAGTTTTACTGTTGAAAAATGGACCATGTGAGACTGTGGATATATGCCGATTCCCGTTTTACTTGTTTATATAGTTATACACATGTACAAGTATAAGAGCATGTTGAAATGCAGCTTATTTAGCAAAATGAAGCTCAGTTATCTGCAATAGTAACAGTGTAGGGTTTCATAATGTTGAGAATGTGTGATATTAATGCTTTTCTGTCAGCACATACAGACATACAGCACATACTTTTCAGCACTTATTTTGGCTGTTCTTGTATTTTAGAATTTTGTGTTAGGTGTAAAAAAACAAGCAGAGGATATGAAAAATATGTATCGCATAGTATCCTTCCTGTGTGAAACATTTTCTATCATTATATCAGAAATGTGGTGTGCTGTGAGTTCCCACAGCAGGGCTCTTTGAAGAAACCCACACAGCTACAGAACGTGGTGATATCAGGGGGGATGAGGACTGTTGCTGTGCCTTAAGCAGAAGATCTGCTCTAATTAGTCGTTCAGAATAAGCTACAAATTGTTCAGCCCACAAGTTAATCTCTGTATATCTACCTCTCCTGGGCCATGCGGGGGCCACTGAGTCCAAACCCAGCTGCCAGTCCCATGTTTACAATGAACCAGTGTAGTGATCATCGCTGGTGGTGCAGCCCACTTCAGCCCACACTGTTAGCTAATTAGCCATAACCACAGTGAATGTGAATTCTCAACGCAGCCTACCACAGCTACACAAATCTGAAGTTCATTGAATTTAGTTTTTTTTCTCATTTTTGTGTAAGATAAATGCTTGTGTGGAAAAGTAGCAGGTAAGCCATTTATCTGCACACCAGTGTCATGAAGCTGCAGCTTCCGAAAAACCATTGTAACTCCTGTGCAGAGTAGTTTTGAGTCACGCACAGTGTCAAGTCTAAACTACAGCAAGTTGTGAGGGAAAAACCACATAGTTATACTCTTTGGGGGAAAACACACTTGCTTATGATTATGGCAATAATTTCCTTTTGTTTGCATTTACTGTGGATCGCCATTGGTCATATTATTAAAATATTAGCACAGCCTTACCATTCAGAAGACTTAACTCTTCTTCTAAACTCCAGATTCAGAACTCTCCCTCCGGCAACATCTCATTATACCATCTCTTCCTCTGTAACAGTACTTTTGGTTTAGAAGTTGCTTGTTATCTCTTTTTTTT
>NTHP01000355.1:51446-123002 GCA_003416845.1 Oplegnathus fasciatus | reverse complement strand
TTTTTTACATCATTGCCTCAAAGAAACCTTACTTCAGATTGTCTCTGCTATGTGCCAGATGCTTCTTTGCCTCTGCGTCATCCTTTGAAATTGTTAAACATGGACGTTGTTGGATAAGTCTCATCTTGACGGATAAAACAAGTGGCCCACGGCGACTATGCTTCTGTTTACTGGTTACAAATATACTGAAGTGGTCTGAACTCAAACCAACCCCAAAAAGTGACCAACTAGCTGCCACTTTAAGATCCTCAACCTCTTGATAACAATTTGAAATCCCTTTTTCTTTCAAGGCTTTTCATACATGACTCACAGATTTACATATCAGCCCCCTCTCCGTCACTGGCAATCTGTGATTATGCACCTTTTGAGAGTTTCTGCTCTGTTCACAGGCAGTCGTGGAGGTAGCAAATGTGGATCCAACAGACTCAGAAACACAAAGAGAGGTTGATTATAGCCTTGAGTTTTGATAACACACACATCTATCAAAGAGAAACACCTTGTCCTTCATGCGCAAAAAGCAGATCCACACATTCAGTCAAACAAAACGGGTTCAAGTTATATAACCGAGGTTTCATCGTTCACTCAAGCCCAAGTCATAATCCTGTGGTGATTGTACAGATTGTACTCGTGACAGAGTCTGATGGTTCATGGTTTTTCTGGTGATTTTAAACTGTCACAGCAAGACTCATGATTGTTCAGGGTTTAACCCTAAACTACTGTACTTGTTGTACATGTTGACAAAGCAGATTATGAAGGTCATTTTTCATGCTGTACTTTATCATCTTTCTGTTCTACGGCTGTGCTTTTCTAGTTTTCTGTCTGGTGAGCCTTACCATTGCTCTGAACAATGCAGAGAAAACCCCGCAGACCAGTTCGGGGTCATGCTGGGCTTTTCTAAGATGGAGAGGACCAACACTGAGATAATTGTACCCTCCCCTGGTGTCGCTTTCTCAGGCAGTGTTACGACCTACACAAAGTATAGCAAAGTATAGCTCTTTTTACCATTTTTAAGAGTAGACAGATGTTCATATGGATGAACTGTATTCAAAGTTCAGGGGCATTTTAAAAGTGCTGATGTGACAATCAAAGAACTTGCATCCTTGAATTCATTTCAGCAAAAAATCGGGCAATACAATTATTCTTTAAAGAGGGATGGGAAAATGAATATTGCAGCAGATTTTCTAGGCTCGTGATATTACATCTCTTCCTCTGGGATTTTAATAAAGGCTTTTGAGTTGATGCGGCATAAATGTAATCACTTATGCAACCGCTTGTGTCACTTTCACGATCTGGTTGATGTGTGACCATTCTTGAGTGCATGATCAGCAGTGCGTGACCTCTGACCTATGGTCTTGGTATTGGCACGTTGTATCCCTGGTCAATCCCTGATTAGTTTTATTCATCGGCTCTGCGTTCAGTTATTGATCCTCCTCTGCCCAACAACTAGCCAATTAGTTTGACCAAAGAACGGTCAGTGTTCTGTCAGATCATGTCTGTGTCTGCTTTTTGCGCCCCTGGAAATCATCACTCATCCATTTGCTCTCTTGGAGAAGCAGCGTTGGGGGTGGCATGCTCGGCTTTGGCTCCAGCTATTGATTAGCGCTGTGTGTGTTGTTTGCTGTGATGATTTGTTGTTACACCAGCAATCCTACGGCTGTTTGACCCTGGTCCTCCCACACTTTGACCCTCCGCAGTGCACAACAGCAGGGATGTGAAAACACAATGCCACATATCTGTTTACCTCCAGTTGAATGAAACAGCAGGAAGCTGAGCCAAATATTCTTGCGGAGTGTGAGTTTGGTCGTGTTCACATTTTGGCATGAAAACAAAGCTGTTCCTTGTACAGGAAATCTGCAGGCCTTGAAAAGCACTGAATTTAGTTTCCTAAAAAATCTTAGGAGTCAAAAAGTCTTTAATTTAATTTACAAAAGTCTTAAATATTTTCTCCTGCCTGCTGCAGGCAGTAATGTTAGTTATAACATGTTTTTGTATTTAATTGTGGGATGTCTGGAGACATTATACACCTATAAACTGACAGTGTGATTGTTGCGACAGTAGATTGTGAGGCTGTTCAACCCTTTTTCATGGAGTTTCAGTCAGCACCATCAGACCTGTAGCAAACACTGTTGCTACTGCTAGCTACAATAGCATCGTGTCATAACAGAGAAGTGTTGATTTGAGCAAAAACTTAAGTTAACCTGAATGAATTAATCATTTTCAATTAGCTAATCCATTCATCCAATTTATGCTGCTTATCTGCGTCCAGGTCGCTTTAATTTGATGAATTATATCATTAGGAGTTATTGTTATATCCTGCTGGGACGTACTGAAAAAAATGTGCCGTATCGTCGCTCCTGATTCGCCATCATACTTTCGTACTTTGGCCGGCATGAAACATGTATTGAGTTGTATGTGCTATGAAAAACATCTTAAATTTAACTTGGTGAAACCTGCAGAAACCCTGCTTATAGTAAGACCATGGAAATCTCTCTGTTATGATGTTCTTTGTGATAATTTATGTTGTAATCCAGGGCTGCAATTTAAGATTATTTTCATTATTGATGAATCACTTGATTATTGTTTTGATAAATCATCTATAAAACATCATAAAATGCTGAGAATTGCCCGTCGTAATTTCAAAAGGCTTGTTTTGTCTGATCCTGAAGATTTTCAATTTACCATGATGGAAAACAGGGAAAAGCAGCAAAACATCACATACAAGAAGCTGGAACCGGCAGTGGTTTAGCATTTTCCCTTGATAAAGGCCATAAATGATTAATTGATTCTGAAAATTCATTTCATTGTGGTTGACTCACTGTGATTAATTGGCTAATAGTTTCTCTACTATAGCATTACAGCTGATATACTCTGAGGTACCAGTTTTTTTTAGGTACAGTGCACCTGTATAGTTAGATTTCTCTTTATTTGTATTTAGTGCAGTCAATAGTCAAAACTTATTTGTTGACTGACAGAAAATTAACAATTGACGATAGTTTTGAGCAACGATTAATAATTTCAGTCATTCATTAAGCAAAATGTGAAACATGCACTGGTTTCAGCCTCTCAGATATCATGATTTGCTGCTTTTCTCTGTTGTTTATCATTATAAACTGAATGCTTTTGGATTTTAGATTGTTAGTAAGACAAAACAAGAACTTCCAAGATGTCACGTTTGCCTCTGGAAAATAATGATAGACATTTTATTCAGTTTTTTTTTGTGTGACATTTTAAAGATTAAACAATAAAAAAAAATTAATTAACAGATGAATCGCTAGTGAAAGTTAATATTGGCCACATTAAATCCTCCTTTTCAAGTCATGTCATTGCTGATTAATGCTGCCATTTTGCACTTTCTATGCCTACAGTCATGCAGTTTGAGCATACCATCTGCCTGTTTTCTACTTTCCCCAACTTTTATTTGATGATGGTCGCAAAGTCCTGCTTCCCTCCCAGGTTCCTTCATGCCATTTGATCATTGCTGCAAAGACAGTCCTTCAAAAGAAACAGAGAGGGACACAGAGTTCTAACATTTACCAAATCCCACATTTTGCGCAAACACTTTTTCCTGTTACTTTTGTTCTTTTGCTTTTAAAGCCTCCAAAGAAGCGAGACAGGCCGGCATTATAAAAGATGGAGTAAGTTTCAAATAAAACTTGAGACATTTGCTGGTTCTCATTCTGCGGGGCAGAACATTCTGTCGAGACACAATCAGACTGGCACTGGGTATTTTTGTTCTTTCAACACTTTCTGAGGAAAATGATTACCTTTGTGAACATATTTCCACCATAAGATTCATTGGTGCTATTCCCTTTAATCATATTGTGTGCTTGTTTTTCACATTGTGTGAGATTGCTGCTGCATACATTATTGGTGTTTGTTTTTGGAAATGGAAAAAGTGCAGTTTAAAATGCTGCTTTCTCACATTTGATGCCATACTCTAGATAAAGAAAAACAACAAAAGGAAACAACAAAGAAGATGCAGATTGTGTTGTTTCTTCTGATCTATGAATGTTTTTCAGCACATTGTGCTTTAATGTGCGGTGCAGCACAAATGCCAAATCACAAATTAAACTGGCACAGTAGCTTCAAAATAGTTTAATGGCATATAATTCGCCTATAATCAAATCTCAGCCCCCTGACCCGCAGCCGCTGTTTTCCTGAACCTGAAGAACATTTAACATTTATTTGAACAGTGTGTCTTTTATGGAAATTGTGGTTGTTTTAGTGGGAGAAATGGCTGGCGCTCTGTAGTCTTTGAGGTACCTATAATGAGCTCTTTAGGGTGAGAGGATTTTCTGCTGCAGGCCTTGTCAGAGGTAATCGGATTCGTGTTGTCTGTTTCTCACAGGCTTATATTAGCCCACCTCTGGAGAACGAGGAGTCTCGTGTAGTATTGATAATAGAGATGACATCCTGTTACTGTGAAATCCAGAGAGGGGAAAAAAAACAAATCCTGTACTATCTGTCCATCTTTCGACAGACTGCATGGAGGGTACTCACTCTCTTGTTTCTCTCATGTTTGTTTTATCGTGCTGAAGACAATTGAGTTTCATGAACACGTCAATGTTGAAAGCACAGAGTCGAGTGCACTTGTATACTCGCAGCTGGATTCGTTTTTTGTGCATGCATCATGGCATCTCTTTGATGATGATATGAAGAAAACGTTCACTCATTTCTTTAGAGAAAAAAAAAATCGGCTACTTGGCAGGCAAAGTAGTGGTAGCAGCTGGAAGCACGGCTTATATGACTGCTGCTCTGTTGTTATACATGAGAGACATCAATGCAGAAGATAAAGAACCAAGAAGTGTGTCTTCCTCTAAGCTTATTTCCATATCAACAAGGTGATGGTGGGAGATGAATTTAAACCTATTGTACAGCTCTAGGGATGACAATCTCAACCGGCTCACCACTTCGGTCCAGACTGAAATATCTTTACAACTATTTGATGTACTGCCAAGCCATTCACGGTCCCTAGAGGTTGAATCCTAATGACTTTGGTGATCCTCTGACTCTTCCTCTAGTGCCACCACGAGTTTAACATTTTTGATTTTTAGTGAAATGCCTCAACAAATACTTAATGGATTGCCATGAACTTTGGTGCAGATTTTCATGCCCCACTCAGGATGAATTGCAATAGCTTTGGTCATCTTTTACTTACTTTCTTTAACTTTTAATCCAGTTCCATCCTGAGGCCCAAATTTTTGTTTGTCCAGAACTTTGGTTTATGCAAACAAATGGCATTTATATTTAGTGCTAATCATCAAATGTTGGCATAAACTAAAGTGGTGAACAAGGTAAACATTACATCTGCGAAACACAAGCCTGCTAGCATCATAATTGTCTACATATTGCTTGTTCTGCTTTGTGGTGTCTATTTGGCAATGCCTGACGAAGATCTCTGATAGATCGAAACGTTGCTGTGTTAGATGAAATTAAATTTGCTGGGAGCTGTCAATATGGTGTGCAGATTTTTGTCTGACTTTTGTCTTCAGTTTGTTTTTTTGATTCAGCACCTGGATATGTGCGCCCCACTCTGTCTAGCATTGTCATTGTGAGCATGTTGCCATGTTTTCTTTTTGAATACATTTATTTGATTAATATTAACCAACTTCCCCTTGCATGCTTCTAAGCTAATTGTGTCACTGCAGACTTTTCAGCTGAAATTATTACATTTTTTTTCTTTGTCTCTCCCTTCCCTGTCTTGCTCTCTGTTTTACTGCATCAAAGACAGTTTCCTCCTCCTTTGCAAATCACATCCACATCACTTTTTCCCCGTGGCAGTTTTAGAGGAGTACAGCGCATCAATTTCAAAAATACTTTCTTCTCAAGATGCATTCTTACCTATTAAACTTGATTTTCATCTACTGACAGCATTCAATCTTTAATTTAGGAGGAGTAATTGCAGGGGAAATGTCAGTCTTATTGTTTAGCGGTGTGGTGTTTGTGTGTTAATTGCAGGCTTGTCCTTAATCCAGTCTGATCAATAAGCTATCATTCCCTTTGCCTTGAGTTATACCAATTTAATTACATCTGGGTTTGGAGGTGTGTTGCTTTGCTATCAGTCCAGTGACCGGTATGTCTGCCCTCTGTTTATATTGCAGATGATGAAGTTTGCCTGGGACAACTACAAGCGCTACGCCTGGGGCAAGAATGAGCTGCGGCCTTTGACGAGAAACGGGCATATTGGCAACATGTTTGGTGAGTGTCAGCGTTTTGCTCGAGGCTCAAAAGGCCAGAAAGGTCATCTAGCATTTATTTTTAAAGATCTGTTGCCCTTTTTTTATGGGAAGATTTTATGCACAAAACTGCGTTAAGACTAAAACTAAACAGGGAGATATTTTCATTTTTTTCTGGACTTTTCACTATCACTAACAAAAAGGAAGAAGCCAGGCTTTAGTTGAGTTGTGGTTTCTGAAAGTTTGACATGCGAAAACTAAAATGAAGCTGATGATCAAACTGCCATTAAAGAAAACAAAAAACAAGCAAGAATAATTACTTATCGAAGCCATTTATCGAGCAAAAATGCCCCAAATTCTTTGGTTCTACCTTTTTTTTTTTCAAACATGAGGATTTTGTCTTTCTTTTTGAAAGACATTTGACATTTGAAGATGTCAACTTGGGCTCTGGGGGGTTGCGATGGACACATTTCACATTTCATTTTCTGTTGTTTTACAGATCAAATGATTAATGATTAGTCAAAAAAATAATCGTCAGATTAATCAATCCTCAAAATAATTGTTAGTTACAGCCTTAACTGCAAGTATTTTAGAAAACGATTATTTTATTGAAGATCATTGTAATCTTGTAGGTCATTGTACTACAGTCAATTTTTGTTGTAATTGTTTTTTTCTTTTGCAAAACTTCATCAATCAAGACTGAAAACAAAAGTTTAACCTGCACTTAAAAGGAGGCAAAAACAAAAAACTAAAAGCTGAAACAAATTGTGTTTGTTTTTTTGACACATTAAAACAAATCCCCCCTCAAAACAAATCATAATGAATGAAATTAAAAATCTTACATTCTTTATGTGTTTTTGAGCTGTCAGTTGAAAGGTAACTTGTCACACCTGTTTGCGCCTCAGTAAGCCTTTGTCACTGTATCTTCCTCACCTTTCACTCAGCATGAGAAACCTCACAACCTGCCAGGGGTGTCACAGCCTCTAATTGAAGCCAGATCTGGAGAGGTCCTCAGGTCCTCTGCAGTGGAGCATATCAGTCAGTTCACACCGCTGAGCCGGAGGGAAATCCCATAAAGAAGCCCTTAATAAAAGGCGGATCAGCTCTTAATAAGACTTGGACGGGTACTGTCTTCCTCCATCACATCTGTAGGGATTCGGGATTATTAAGGCGATGATGCAAGCTCTCTTGAAAATACAGTTTGTGATCTCTTTGCTGCTCTCATTCCCCCAAGGTTGCCAAGTTCATAGTTAACAGGAGTCCTTTTGAAGCGCTGTCCTCAAATTATGTGGTAGGTGTTACATTTCAAAGCAACCAATCCAGAGTTATTTTCTGATGAAATCTACCAAAAAAAAATCATACAAACCCTGATTTTGCCTGAAGTTTGGAGCTGCTTTTTTTTTAAAGTCAGAGCATCCGTCCAAGACACTGCTCCATTCAACAAGTAAGCTGCGTTCAGCAAGAACTTTTTGTGATAAAAGCTTAATAAAAGGATTTGTAAGTGAATCAATTTATTCTCTCATCTCTGATCGTCAGGCTAGATGTACAAAGAATAAGGTGATAAGAACCTTGTACATATGCCAATAAAAGGTGAGGTTTTGAGTTTGAGTTAAGGGAATAAGAGGAGTGCTGGTGTGATGTGAAAGTGGCTTTGAAGCATTCAGTGCTGATGAAGCCCAGGAGTGCCAAAGAAAGAATAAATATCAAACACACATTTTACCACTTTATTGGCACAAGATGGAATTACATCTGCATAAAATAGATCTCATAGCCTTGTTTTGCATAATGAGAACTCAGTTTATCTTTTCCACAATTTACTTCATCTTTGTTGCCAAATTCACTTAGTAAGAATCAACAGAACAACTTAATTTTTTACATTAGTGCATTTTTCTTGACATTTAATTATCCCGTGCTTTCACTAACAAACAGCATACATTGCCTGAATCAGTCACCGTAAAAAAAAGAGAACAAATTGAATAACAAGTGCCTAAAATACAATAAAGCCAAGTTGCTGGTATTTATTGTAATACATTTTGTCGACTGAAAATAATTTTTTTCAGTTTAATTGGTTTGACATTTTGTTGCAGAAAACCCACCTTGTTGAACTTTGTTTTAATACACTGTGAAGAATAATAATAAGTTAGTTTTCCTTCAGGTAATGTCTCAAGAGGTGTTATCAAGGCATCTTCTAGTTACACCACTTGTGATGTAAAGCATCACTAGGGATAACAGCCAAGGACATTGAAAGCTAATGGACTGCACTGTTGTCAATACTAAAACTTGAGGAATGACAGAGACGATGACAGAGTTGGTCGCTGTGATTTGTTTGTGTTAAAGATGCATTAAGAAATGTCAGACTGCTGGAGGGCAGAAAGTAGACAGATTAACAGCAATGAGCCTTGATGAATGAGCTTATTAAATTATTATGGGAAGCACATTAGTAAACAATCCCTATATATTACTTACAGATCCAGTACAAACAGAGCAATACCAGCATGCCATTGGTGCTCGTTCTCAAGAACTAAGTTTGTGTTTCTAGCTGGTTTGGTCCTGTAAAGCTGGATTCATATGTGATGCAGGGGGCCGGCTCAACGTCTGGTTTTACCCATTGATATCACTGCTGCACTGCATGGCTGTATTGTACATGATCAGGCCATGTCGTGCTTTACTTATGTTCCTCGCAGGAATTGTGTTAACTTTGTGACATATAGGGTGACGATAGGAAGGCTTTGCATAATGTGCGTTACTGAAAATGAGGAGATTACTGAGCCTCACTTCAACTTGCTTCATGTTGCTTTAAATATCAACAATCTCCACAGCCATCGGAAAATTGTAGGACAAAATACAAACAGCTCAAGCTGTACGTGATTCCAGGTGGAATGGTATCTCCAACCTACATTTTACATGCATAGGCTCCTGAGAAGGATATCTTGGTCTCTTTGGCTTGCTAGATATTTGACTCTCTCTACCATTTACATGAGCTGTCTCCCAATATGGGCTTAGTAGGTAGTAATTAGCTAGCTTGTGTTATAAGTATTAAAACCATTTTATATGGGGCAATATGTGTGAGAGCAAAGTGACTCGACCATATGGCCCAACAAGTTAAAGAAATTGAGTGAAAGCAGCTAAAACGTGCAGTAAGGTACAAACTGGTGCACTGATTCGTAGCAGTACTAGCAAACCTTTCACATTAGAGGAAAGTATTTGACTCAATGTAAATATTAAAAATGTTGCTTGATGGAGCATTAAAGCTCTCCAACACAATATCTCTAAAAAAGATTGACTCGCTCCTTTCTGGATGCTGCTTGGTCCCATGAGGTTCTATAGCTATTATATGTGTGCATGCATGTGTGTTAGGAACCAATCTGGAATAGAAAGTGTCTGTTTTTTTCTCCACAGCAGGTATCTCACATTGAAGCCACACTTTTCAAATAATTCTGCTCTTGGGGCCGAAGGTGTTTCATAATGGATAGTGCAATCCTCAACTTCTGGCAGCTAATTGCCATCTTTATCTGTGCAGCGCAGCTATCCGCCAAGGAGTGTACCTTAATGCAGATCCATCCGATAATGCACAAACAATAAAAGCTGGGACAGAATAAGCTATTTGTCTCTGGCAAGAAAGAAATAGTTCAGTCTCCAGGTGTGGGGGAAGGGGAACAACTTCATAGTTAATCCCATAAACAAATATATTTCCATTCTGCGTAAAAGCTGGCATCATTTTCTGCTCTTAACCATCCTCGTTTGCTACACAGTGTATTATCTATGAGTAGCACGAGAGAGAGGGAGTCAAAGGAAGAGGAAGAGAGAAAGGGCATCATGCTAGCGAGTAAATGTCACATTGTGAATGGTGGTGCGGGAAGCCAGGTATGAAATTGGATGCTGTGTTCTTTAATTTAATCCCCAGAGTAAACAGAGATGTGGCAAGATTGGATCTACAGTTGGCGTTCGTATCAGAAGCTTGTCAATATGCTGAGAGTCACCAGAACATCCCGTCTGCTCTGCTCTCAAAGACGTACAACACAAACTACAGGCAGGCGGAGAGAGACATTTTCCTCAGCTGCTGTACCTCACTCTTCACTCCCCTTCTCTGGCACGCTTTCATTTTACTATAATCTTCTTTGAGTCTTTCTCCCAACCCCCCATTCCTTTCTATTTTTACTGTAATCCGTCTCTTCTTTCCTTTGTCATGACCCTCAAGGCTGAAAGCGACTCTCTTTATTCTTTTCTCTTAACCAAAGTTGGCTCTGATAGACTTTTTCTCTCATTTCCCTTTTGTCATTTAAAATACAGTATGTCTTTTAGAGCTTATTAAAAGTTTATTTTGCTTAGGGCAATTAGAAAGAGAAAACTGGGCTATTTACAATACTTTCAGCAATTCTGCCTCCTTATAAGATTGCGTGGGCGTTCTCACACAGTGAGAAAAAAAGAATTGATGGAAAAGTTAAAATATGCGCATTCATGTTCTTTCTTTCCTCAAGAAAAAAACATACTTTTTGATAAGTAAGCATTATATTAACATATTTTTAAAATGTAGTGTTAAAATATTGCACTAAAAAACCTTAAATATATTTCACAGATAAATTATTAGGTTGCTGATGGTTAAATATTCAATATCATCTGGTAGCTCCTCCCTGTTTCCTGCTCCCCTTTGATTCCATTAGATTACTTCACGTCAGGGTAATCATGTCCAATATTAGATCTCCTGGAGCATTATGAAATTAAGGAGAGCAACACGATGAGATCAAGGTCAGATTCTAGTTTAGTGTGGCTGATGACAACATTTGTTCCATTTACTTTCTCTCCAGCTTCAGAAATCATCATTAATTTTAGTAAAATTTGGCAGACATACATGGACTCAAGGCCTTAGATGAAGAGCTGTTACCCACAAAGTAATATCATAACATTTGGAGAGTCAAATTATAGGGCTAATTGAAGCTCAATTTTATTTATTAATGACACGCAGACCTCTGTGTTGGAAAAGTTAACCTTCTTTTGAAGAATACACCGAAATGTGTGGTATTCACTGTTTTCAGGGTGCTGATGTAATGGAGAATTAGTCAAGTTGCTGGGTTCATGCAGGGTTTTGTTCTAGCAGTATATTCAGCTTAGGGGTGAAATCAGCTGTGGCCCAGATGGATTTTATCTTTGCGTAGCTTATTATTTATTATTTAATATTTACATGTTTGAATAACTGTAAGGATTAGCTTCAATATTTTGTGCTGATATTATCAACAGTTTCCACTGTGACTGACATAAATCATTGAAGAAGGTCAAGTGGATGATCTGCAGGATGTCTTGTGTGCTGCTATTGACTTTCAGCAATAATAAATCTCTGAGCAGGAGGTGCTTACTGCTATTAAAACTGAAATGGTTTTGTTGAATCACTGCAACATTAGGGGTCAATGTGCAGTTTGAGATTTCGGGATAAATTATCCACCAGGTGGTAAGTTTTAAATTGCAGTCCTTAAACCTGCAATAACTGATTTTTCTTTTGGTCACTTGGGGGCAGCAGAAGAAACACAACATCGACAAATCATCTTCTTTTCAGTTTATATTTGGTGAACTAGTTAGCAAACTGTTGCTCATTTACACATCCAGCAATTCTGGAGCAACATTAATTATTCATTTGGAGTCGTGTTTCTGGTCACCTGGCAAAATACAAATCCAATATTCACTCTCTTTTAGCTCAGTTTTTGGTCTCTACCAACTCCTGAGCGAAATATATGGCTCTTTGCTCCACTATATGTTCACCAGCTAGTCGCTAACTGTGTCTGCCTGCTGTTTGGTGCTGAGCAGGTAGTGTACAGTGGGTTAAACAATGAGCTAAAACTCGCTATAAATCTCCATAAAGCCAAGGGGAGATTTAGGGTTCATGGGGAAGAGATGATGAGTGTAAATCTGGAAGATTATTTTTGTGGTTCTTGACCAGTATTCTTCAGTAGCTTCTCTCATCACATCTGATAAATAGAGTACTTACCAACCAGCTTGAGAGCACATGTCGTTTTACTGTTTTTTGTTTTGGTTTCAACCTGTCATCTCCCTGCTTTGTTTGATTCCTCTTCTCTTCTTTGTTTTCCCGTTTTGTCTGAAAGGTTTTCTGTCAGCGAGATCAGGAGAGGTGGGCTTTTGCCACCATGGATCATTTCATATGGAGACAGAGGATGGGCAGGGAGGTATAACAGGGTTAGGAAAGGCACTCTTTGGAGGTAAAGTTAGACAGCTTGGAGCAAAGGAAGAGGTGGAGATATTAGGAGCTCTTAAAGACTTGAGGCTATTGGGAAAGACTTAACTCCCATTTGTAGATATGAACAGATTTAAAAGTGTGTGAGAAAGTGATGCAAAGTCATTTTGGGACACTTGTTAACTGTGCAAGACTTGCAAGCCAAAGCCCTCAGTGCCGTAAATTATTTTCAATGTTTGGCTCCCAGAGCTCTCGTGCCCTACTTTTATGGTGGAGAGCATTAACTAAAAGTATCAGTAATGATGGTTCTATATTTCCAGCTTATCTCAGAACAAGACCAAATGGAGCCCTCAGCCTTGAATTTAAATGATGATGTTAAACACAAACAGGGCATTATCCTTAAGAGGTAATATGTGGCACGTAGAAGTACTACACACTCATGATTCGCCAAGAGAAGATACTGATCCCGATCTTCAAACCACTACTCCAGGCCCACCAAATGTGTGGGGTGTTTTGATGTCTTTGTTCTGAATTATTATTACACTAGAGGGATATTACACGTGTGGATGAGCTATCTTACTTTTAATTTAATCGAATACTTAGCTGTCCTTCAACCAAACCAGTTTTAGCCGGAGGGTCATCAGAAGTTTTTAAGACTTGTTTTTGTGCACCCTTTGGAAATCTTACCATTCACCACTGTATAACTGGAAGCAAATCAGGTTGGACAGATTGTTTATGTTATTAATCTTTTATCACCAAGTAAAGACTGTTTTCTCTGATCTAAAAAGAAAGGCGATTCAGGAGAACTCTTTTGTGAAGGAGGAGGGTCTGTGGCTCTTGGACAGTCTCCGGGATGCGTTATTCTTCTTTTCCTTTGTTATCAGTCTGGGAAAAAGCTCGAGAATGGGTCCCTCAGGTCAACTCTGTCTACCCATGTAGTGTCCTTGAAACCTTAGACGTATTTTCTACTCCCTTTTAGCTACAATAAAGATGGGGCAGGACAATTAATTGGCGTCCTGTGCTAACCTCTTGTAAAGTAGAGGGTTAGGCATGAGGCTTTCAGAACGAGGGGCACTGAAACGCTCACAGATCCTCACAGTCACAGACCCAAAGATCAAATCCCTTTTTGTTGTTCCACTGCGCTTAAAAAAAATAAGATGATATGCTGACCAAGGTCCCTTTTGGATTGGAAATTCTGCTACATCAGAAAATTGTTTTAAGAGATAATTTCAGAATGAACAACAGAGTCAATTTGTGTCACACTTTACAACATGATAGCTGCTAGAAATATTGCTTACTTTGTTACCCTAAAGGAATAGTTTGATATTTTGGGAAATAGGCTCATTAACTTTCTTTCCAAGAGTTGGATGAGAAGATTGAGACCACACTTGTGTCTGTACAGTAAGTATGAAGCTATGGCCAGCAGACAGTTAGCTCAGCACAATGACTGGAAACAGCTGCAGTAGCCCGGCCCTGAGTGAAAGAAACAAAATCCGCCCACCAGCACCTCTAAAGCTTACTACTTAAATCATACAAAATCCCAAGCTTTGGTTTTACAGGGGTTATATGCTGTCTTATTTCTGGGCCGGGCTCAGTGACTTCTGCAGTCTCTGCTGGTTGCTCGGCAATCTCACGGTGGCACTGTGCCCGGCCAAGGAATAGTTCAGCACCTGACAAACCAAAACTTTGGTTTTTGTGGAAACATGTTAATTAGTGAGCTTTAAAGGTGCTGGCAGGTGGATTTTGTTACCCTTGGACCGAGGCAGGCTAGCTGTTTCCCTCAATTACAGTCTTTGTGCTAAGCTAACTGTCTACCGGCTGTAGCTCCATATTCGGACAGACATGAAAGTGGTATCAACTATTCTTTTAACAAGACTACAAATGAGTAGACAGTTGGTGCCAACTTTTGGTACTGTCCTTTGGTACTTTTCTAATTTCAGCCTGTATTAGTACGTGTGATCCCCGGCCCTGGGTGCACATCAGCAGCTTTGGTCAATCACATGCTTAGCAGCACCGTGCATCATTTAAAAAAAAAAAGAATTACAGTAGAACTCTTTACTATTTCACATATTGTAGGAGCTCTCGGGCATCTCACACCCATTATGCTGTCGTCAGATTTCCTTTTCTTCCTTCTTTTGACAATACCAACTAATTTCCCACATTAGAGCTCTCATATACTATATCACTTTCTCCACTTGCTATGAAGTAAGAAGCTAACCAGAGACTAAATGGAGGATTAAAGAGCTGTTGGTGCCTCTGTGAACAACGTCATTACCCTCGTGCCTGCATATGTGGGTCACTAACTGAAGCACACGGCACATTAAATGCCAAGCCAAAACCATACTCCAACAGATGCTGGGGACAAGGCTTGTGATTGTGCTGAAAAAAGGAGAGAGCATTACATTAGGTGTCACAGCTGCCCCTCCCTCACTCCAGAGATTTTTCATCAACAATAGATGTCCTATGGCTGTTAAAGGGATTGGCCACATGCTGCTATTCTCAATTGCTATCCAGCTCTCTGCCCGTCTACGACAAATGAAAGAGTAAAGACCTCTTTCTACACATGGAAAAATGGTTTTCTCTTTTCTTTCTGCCTTTATTTTAGGATTATACAGTTCTTTCTTTTTTTTAATTTTGTTCCACCCCCCCTGCTTTGCCCTCATTTTTTCTTTTTCCCTCCTCATCCCAAGAGGTGCAATTAAAGAGCATAAGGTCACCGGTTTTGTGACCAGAGACTTTTCCTGGAATGCAAATTGAGCTACTTCTACGGTAGCGACACAGGCTGAATCCTTCACCATGGCATGCCTGGGGACCATTTAAAACCAGTAGCGTTTATTAGAAAATCCCAAGGGTTCTTCAGATGATGTAAAGTGCTGCCAGGTGCTCTTACATGATGGAGAACAGAGGAGGAGGGAGGAGATGGTTTGAAAACTTGATTTAGCTCGGATCGATGGCCCAAATGATGAAGCCTCAAGTATTTATTATTTAGCCATCTCTGGCTGGAGGTGCAATTGAAAGGCGAAATAAATGTTTTATAGAGCAATAGGGGGTCCTCAAGGTCCTTGGAGCCTCTCAAAGTGGTGAGGGATTCTCACCAATTTTCACTGTCATACATCAATATTATTATTATTTGTACAGCAAACAAAGCAGTGACAGAGCTTCTGAAGATATCTGCTGAGAGGCAGCACATTTGCAAAGACAGTGCTGCTGAGAAGGGACTCAGACATGCACACACATGCATGTATACAAACACACGTGCATATTGCTGTGAGGACTGAGTGAGACTCAACCTTGAGCACCTCTTCTCATTTGCAAAGTCCTCCACTTTGTGTTATCAAAGGAACATTTTTATTAAAAGCATTCAACTGGCAACCACCTGCTTCCTCCTCTGCCCACATATTAGGCAGAGCAGAAAGGCTTTTCCCTCCTTTGCAATTACCTCCGACCGGGCCTTGTGCCTGGTCTTGAAGGGGGCACTGTGAAGGTCAGAGAGAACAGGGGAGGGAGTGTCAACCTCCCTTGTCATTAGGGTTAAACGAAGGGCTACGCAAATGGTGCCTATCACCGCCTGTCACATTAGAGTCACACACAGAGTGAAGGGTTGTCACCATCCACCCACTTTCCATTTCTACCCCATCCATTTCTATATCCCATGGGCTCCATCATGGTGCGGAAGGAATCATCTGTCTCCATAGCAACCAGCGCCAGGTGACAAATCAGGATCTGGTCCCTCCCCCATCTGCAGAGCACATCCCAGCCCTCCATTCAATATAGCCTATTTGTTCTGGAACCAATAAGGTCTCAATCTGAAACTGCTGGCTAGACACGTCACATATCATCATAATTGTGGGACCTAAAACATTTTTTATCATCGTGGTAATATACAGCATCAGTGGGGGATGGGAAGTGATTTATACATACTATAGTGTCATGAAGATATGTGAGAATGTGCATGGTGGAGCTTGACTGGTAATGAATTTTTGAGATGGATACCGATATCATAAATTAACAATAATAAAAATCAACAATATATCTCTATCGATTTTTTTTCACACAAACACATAACATCAACAAACATTTTGTGACTAAAGCATGTCCAAGTAAAGATGTTATAAAACAATAAAACATTTATTGCTTCATTTTACTGCTCAACCATTTATTTTTACATGTCTGCCAACATGTTACCTGATCAGCCAATAATATTGCCCATCGTCATCTACATATCCATATACGGCATCTCATTTCAGTGAATCTCAGACCTCCTAGATTTCTCCTCACTTACTGTGTAAGGACATTGTAACTATAATGCAGATACTGTACATAGCTTTCAATTATTCAAGAGCATAAAATAGTTTTTGGACGTATTTGTTGAAATGGCCTCTAAGTTTCAGCCCTCTGGGTGGGCGTTTCCCATGACATCAGCTGACTGACATGCTGTCAATTTCACACTGCTGACTGAGGACTTCATAGTGTCTGGACGAATATTAGGTTTAAGTAGTGTGACCTTTTACAGCATTCAGCATTTGGGAGGATGAGCCATGCTTTTTGTTTTTCACCCAGAAAATGGAAGCTACCGTAGTTAGCCGTCTCAATACAGTATACAGCAAAAATATATTTTAAATTCAGGTTGACTTTAAGGAGAACTTGCCAAGAAGTAAAAGTACTGCTGGAAACACTTTCTGGAGCACTAGTGAACATTATAAGTAATGATTCGGAGGCATATATTAGGATATGTATGGACTGAGAACAACAACAAAAACCTGAGAACACAACAACCACTTACCCCTCCCCTCATCCATTTTTGCTTATGATTAGTTGGTTAAGTTCACAGAATGAACCCAGTGAAACTTAGAGATCGGAAGAAGGGAGGAGATATTTCACCCTGACTGTGGGTGCATGCTGGAGCATTTAAGCTGCAGGCATATGAGAAACTTGACAGCGAGCCTCTGATAATGCACTCTGGGGGCAAACCTGCTGTCAGAGCAGGTTTCGTCCCGATGCATGTAATGACGGTCCTGGCTGCACAGCTCTGCATCTGCTGGCACTGAAGTAGTGACGACTGCCTGGAGATCACAGCACACCCAAACTGGGCTTGGTGCTTCACTTGCACCGAGAGCTTGCAGGCTGAGCTAGTGACAGGGTTATAAGAGCACGGTTGTGTTGAGATCATGAGGGGTTTCACAAGGGTAAATTGCTACTGTAGAATGCAAAGCCAGCCAAAATAAAAGGCTCAGAGAAAAACACAGTTTAGATAACAAGTTAACAAGTTTTCATGCAATGTTTCATTGTATGCGGGATCTGCTGTTTCTTCATCCTCTCAGTCCCAACTATCACGACCTGGTGAAGAAAGCCATTTTACAGCAGAGCACAGGATGACAAGACATGAAAGTGAAGCCATCTTTCTTTATCATCACCAACAAAATTTCCACTCTTCCCTTCTCGGATTAGAACAAGTTCCCCACAGTGGGCATGAGCGCATCATCAAGCCTCTGTGCCGGGATTATAGCCAAGATGATGAAAAACTGGTTGCAAAATGTATGACGAAGCAGGAGGATTATGAGGGATTGTACTCTATTCTACTGTAACGGTTCAATCACTTGCTGATGGATACAAGGTCGAGGGTCAAATTTGCTGTATCCGGATAAAGCCCCAAACCCCGTCATGTTGTTCCTTCTCGGTGTTTGGTACAGTTTGGATCCTTGAACTCTGTGTTTATGTAATCCGTGATCACCGATCAGTCTGCAGTGACGTATTGCCGGAGTCACTCTGCTGATGACGTCTCTGCAAACTGAGACATGCAGTTTGGTTTGTAGTAATCAGTGTTTAGCAGTTTTAATCACAAGCCTTTCCTGCCAAGCTCTTAAGCTCATGGCAGTATAAGGGAGCAGATTTAGCTTCATTCACTTATTTTAGGGACTATTAATATACAGTACTTTTTTTAGCTTTGCCTCATTGCAGTCTCTACTCTCAGCCTGAATATTTCACTACTTGACAACCCCCAGCTGAAGAGTCTCTCAGTAACTCCTCCTCTAAGTGCTAACACATCCAGGCATCTTTTCATTCATCATCCTTTAAACTGTCCAGCATGACTCTTCAGATTTCCAGTCCTCTCTGTGACAATCCCCAGTTTAAATTCCCCTCAGACCCCTCTCTGCCAGGTGCAAAGGGACATTTAATTTTTGTCTCCATTTGTCATTCAGCTCTTCTGATACTGCCTTTTTCTGTTGCATGAAAACAGTGTTTACACTTCAGAATATTCTCTGTCTGGATTCCTGCAGCTCTCAGAGTTGCTGTTGGCGCGCTCCTTCACACATTGGCTACCCACGGAGCAGATTTTTTTTGTTCCTGCGGTGGGCATCGTACCTTGAACTGGCTCTGGGAGTGCAGCAAAGACTTAACAATAGTGCAGGTTGACCTCTACCAGCCTGTAGTGTCTCTCAAGCTCATGCACATAGGCACAGAAACATTCACCCTCTCTCTCTTCCTCTCTATCATCCTGCTCTCAATCTGTGTGTGCAGAAAAATACTTTTCTCCTGACTCATCGCTAGGCACCCATAGCAAATCACTACAAGGTGGGGCTCAGGTTCTCTGTGGTGTCTCTTGACTCAGGGTGGTGAGTGGAGGGAAGGAGGAAGGTAGTGGCAGAATGAGTAAGTCAAATTGCATGAAATGAATTCCTTCTGTTGGTGTATCCTGCCGCGAGGGTTGGAAGAACCTTTACACTGAGCACGGCAGTCTGGGCCACACTTCAGAGGTGGTGGGGGTGTTGTGAATGGTGCTAACAGCCTCTGGCATCCTGGAAACAGAATGGGTGACACTGAAATAAACAGAGGAACGGGTGAAGCAGTGAAATAGAAATTGATATTGAGTAATGTGGACAAGTGTTTCAAGTTGCCCTAACTCGCATTCCTCTAGGAAATATTGTTAGAAAGTTTGCATTCCCACTGTAATTGAGTGTGAAATTGCAGGTGAGCAAGGAGCAGTACCTTTCAATGTAGAGACAAGTGGTCTCTAAATGGGCTTTTTGCGGATTGATTAGAAAAGTCGAAGAGTTCATGTCTTTTCCTTAATTAAAATCTTCTTTTTTAATAATCCCGCAGTTTCATTTAATCAGAAATGCCAGAGGCTACAATAATTTCTATACTGTCTGTCCTCCAGACCAGTCGTTAAAAGACTAGATAAGCAAAAGAGCACATACAAACATAAACTGTACATGCACACACACACACACACACACACCATACATTCCTTCTCCTCCAGGTTCTTCTTTTACCTTTGAATGCCTGCAGGGCTGCACAAATGATGCGAAGCGGCTGCTCTTTTAAGATGGCCGGTTTAATTTCTCCAGCTGACAGGTGCTCTTTGTCAACAGGTTATTACAGCTCTCCTAAATTGGTTGGGCTGCACATTTTTCTGTGCGTAACTAGTGTGTTATAGCTTCATTCAGATGAGATAAGGTCTGGTGGACAGGGTGGGAAGCACTGCTTTTTTTTATCTATGGAAGAAATCAGAGATTAAGTTTGCAAAGTGGATTTCTATCAAGATTACACCTGAAACCTCAGACTGAAACATTAATGCATTCTTCACCCTGCTGACCCCTCTGGCAAAAAGCAGGTTTCATTAATTACCGGGAATATCCTAGACTTTATTTTTTTCTATTTGTTTACTCTCTGGATTTAAGTTGGATGACCTTACGACGGGCTGAAATGTTGCTTCAGCGCCGTAGCTGAGTATCTTTATCAACTGCCTAATCAGAGCCTCTTGCTTTAGCTGTCATCTCCAATCAGGTTCTGTGGGTTGATAGAGCATCAGATGTATGATCTCCCCTCTCCTACTGTGCTGCGTGTCTGTTGATCAATGCAAGAGAGGCATTTGGGAGAGGGAGGAGGCGAGGGGTTCGATAACACTGTGTGCGGTGTGTAATCTCATCTGAGAGGCTGTCATATCAGACAGGGCTGCTGCACTGACACGCCACGCTCTCCCAGAGTGGCAAATTAGATTGCTGCAATTAGATTGACGTGTGTACCGCTCAAAGTCTGGAGCCCCCTCTAATCATGTCTGGACAGTGTGCATTTTGTATTTGTTTGATTAGATTAATGTGTTCGAAGGTGTGTTGATTGGCTCTTTAGTCCTTGACAGTTTGATAGTTTATTGATTACCCTTGTAAAAGCCAGTCATCTCACATTTAAGCCTATTTGCATACTGGTAAATTAACATTCAATGTGTGTGGTGGTCTGCTCCTTTAAACTTATTTTAAATTCCACCACCTTAACTGGGCGTTGCCTCTTGGCTCATTTGAAACGGTCCAAATCACAGTGCCTACAATCTTTGTCCCTCCCCTTCCTCCTACCACAGGTGATCATCACCATCAAAGTAACCATAATAGAACCCAAATTAATTGCAAAAAAATGTCTATGTAAAGGAATTTTCTTCCCCAGAAAATCCAACACAACATGTTCTCACTCCCAACTCATCACATATGGACGCATGGTCAGGACCCCTTGGCGTCACTTATTAACACGCTGGTCACGGCGTCATTTTTCAACGTGCAAGGTAGTCCGATCATCCGAAAGTTACATACAGAACCTTTAAATTAAAAGAAAAGATGGCATTCTTTCAATAGTTCAGCAAAGTGTGACGATATATTTTACACAAAAATTAGCACCAAGCCACCAATACTGGAATACAGAGTGCTTTGCCAATTTAATTTAATAGAAATGTGTGTGTCTGAAAAAGTACAAGAGGAAAGAAATTAAAATCAGCTCTCCTTAAAGCTTACTGCAACAAAATAAATTACAGTACCTCAGAAGTCAATGAGAGATTGATACCATCTCCCGCTGGCATTCATCAGCTGCCTGGTGCAACATGCAGAGACTGATATGCTCTAAAATAAAGGATTCCTGCTGTCCATTATTCTAGCTGAAGCCTCTGGCTCAGTCGCCTGCTCCTATGCAGGCCTCATAATGGAACAAATTTATTTTGACTCCGGCTCTAACGTGCCTTGATCTATCAATTCTCTGTCCCTCCCTCCGTCTTGCCAAGCAAGTGCTATCACACTGGAAGGCACAAAGCACCATTAGATGCAAGTCTTTTGGCAGGGCAGTTTGACTGTGCGATTACCATAATGGTGAAAATGGAGAGACAGAGAGGGATAGAGAGGGAGGTCTCTGAGGTGAGATGGGGTGCAATCAGGACTGGTTGCCTCTAATTTTGTCCATGTGGTCCTTTTACTGAGGGGTAGGGAGTGTAGCAGTAGGATTTATATGCACAGTGCTGGTAGCCATGGCAGCAAGGCCGTCATACAGATGTATCCACAGAGCAAGAAAGGACACTTAATTTTTCTGACACACAGTACTGACTCTATGTTGTTCTTGTTGTGTGTTCTTTTTCAAACGGAAGTCAGCTGTGAAATAACTAATATTCAATTCGTGTCTTAACTGAGGCATCAGGAATAGATTAAAAACAGAAAATATTCAGATATACTGATATGATCATATCACATGATTGAAAAATGTACGGTGAGGGAAGGAGGTCGGGAATGGTCATGGCGTTAAGGTCATGGTGATTTAAAGTATGGGGTGTTTCATTTTTACATGTATAATATGCAGGCTGTATCTGGTATGTTTTTTGCTGCTTCACTGAGAGCCGGGCTGTTTTCCGAGCTGTCCCACCCCTCTTCTTCATCTTCCACTGCTCTTGTCTGGACAGGTGTGCTACATCAATGTCTCACACACAACACAGCTATGCATATTCCTTGAAGCAGGGTCAGCTGTCCTTAGCCTTATGACTTAAACAATGCGTCTCGGTAAACAGACTGCTCCAAACAGCTCTGTCCCCGTGGCTGTCATCTGCTCTTCCAGGCTCTTTTTAGATACGCCTCTTATTCTGCAGTATTACTTGAGACTAGATCTCCTCAAAGGTTGATTGCAGAATGTGAAATGCGTTGCAGGCACAATTTGTCCTGTGTAAAGAGAACAAATTGTGCAGTCTTGAGTGAAAGCGAGGATTCAATTGAACACGTCTAATGAGCCCCATGTATGCACCCTTGTTCTGTGAAGTAACTGGTGGAGCAGTCTTTACATTGATAATCAGTGGGATTAGTTTCCCCCACTTACATCTTGTAGCAAGGGTAGGATAGGATCTGGGAGTAAGGATCTTATATTTGCAGCTGCAGAAGAAGGTCTTAGTGCAAGTTCCCGATAGTGGCACTGTCAGTTTCTGCTGGCTTATCTTTGGACAGTTGCCAAGCTGTTTGGGCCCTGCAGTCAGAAATACTTTTGGGTTTGTTGGGATGCCTACAAACACAAGCAGCTGAAAATGTATTTGGACAAATCCGGGTTGAAGCCGAAGTACACAAGCCGCCAATACTTCGGTGGCATCTCATTTGTAAACTTGCGCATTAAGACTGTATGTAATGTATGTAAAGGATTTTACTTTTTAACTGTTTTTGTCAAAGAGGGAGATTCAAAAGAGCCTTTTACATGTTGAGAATGTAGTCATGGAAATGCTATTAAAAGAAAAGTTAGAATCTCAAAAAAACATAAACATTTCAACCTTTTTTGCCCAGTTTTAAAAGACAGCCAGACGTCTTTTCACCTGCAAATCACCAAACTTCCCGGGTTTGCTTTCTTAGCAGCATGGCGACAACGGACCGCGAAGGACTGGAAAGTCTGCCTGCAGTGTGCCGCTGATCTCTTGCTAGCTGGGCTGGGTACACTCTGTATAACCACGCTTCACAATTTCATGTTTTAAAGATGTTCATTTGATTACAGCACAAGAAATCATGGATTGGAGGTTTGTTGCTTTATCATCATAAGTTAGCAAGTAATGAGGGCTAGTGTTAAACAGCACTTTCACAGACTGAACTGTACTGTGGAGGTCAGACATTATTTTCTGAATAACTTTCACATTCACACAGGCTACCTTCATCTGCCACAGGGGCTGATTTTACAACAAGTCCTCCAAATTAAACGACAAAATGTGTTTATAACTGACCTCCAGAACAACACATAGAGGTGTTTTCTGATCTGAGGCCTTCCAAATCTGTCCTGGTTAGGGTTGCATTTATGCCCAAGCACGACTTGGTCAGGTTTAGGGAAAGAGCTTGGTTTGGGTTAAAATGACTACTTTGTTAAGGTTGGCGGACATCAAAGTTACATTAATAACATTAGGAAACGATCGTGGTCATGGTTACAAGAAACCAACGTTTAAATATGTATACGTTGCATCCAGTTGATCCTCCCTCCTCACCTCTTATTGATATTCCTTGATTTATCTGACATCTGCTCCTAAAGAAGACTTGAGCACAACATTGGCATTCATGCCTTAAAAGTCCACCTTGATTGATGGACATGACATTTATCACCTTTAGTTTCTCCCTACCTTTTTCATGTTCTACTCGCTAACTCTACTTAATCCCACTCCCTCTAAACTCACTTTCTTCTCTCCCACCGTTGCACCGTTGGTGCTCTCCATCAAAAGTCCACTCACCTACAGAGTCATCTCCTTAGTGCACTTTATCTGCGGTGCTAACCGCGTGTCTCGAATAGCAAACAGCTAGATATCGTTACCATCGCACAGACACACTGGCTCGCTAACCCTGTCTCTCTGGTGCCAGGTAGCATTAGCACTAACAAGATGCTCACTGCCCTGGCGATTGATAATTGGATACTGGCAACCACTGGTAACAGGGCAGTGTAATTAATGTGAATCCCAGCGTCTGCATCAATTAGATTCACTTTGTTGACGTTAACAGTGTGACTTAATGGCCGCATCTTTAATATTTTATTCCTTCGGCTGTTTGTGCCGTGAGTCACAAGCTAAAATGAGAAATGTATCACTCTGATTTCACCCATGTTTTCCCATGGGGGTATTAGAACACTCCATCTCTGAAATCTAATTATTCTTATCTGGTTAACTATATTGCACTTTTAATGTAGTTAGTCAATGGAATTTACAATGAACATCAGATGGCATTTCAGGAATATCAGCATATATTGTGCATGTGCATCGTGCAGTATATGCTGGTTAAATGAAATTAGAGCAGAAATGTTGCCTCTGAACTATCCGCTGAAGGATTAAATAAAGGAGTGGTTTATCCTGATGCATATATATCAGTAGTGTGCGTGTATATGTGTGTACGTTTAGAGAAAAAGAGAAAGAGTGAGCAAGGCAAATAATATCACAACACACAAACGGGCTGCAGTAGTGATTGATCATGTGGACTCTGGCCGTCTAATGTAACCCCCCTGACCGACACTGACTGGCCTGTGACAGCCATGATAAATGAACATCCACCGGCCAATGTCTCACTAATGGCTTTCCTTGTACTCTGCGTGCCTACACACATACACACACACACACACACACACACACACACACACACACATACATATCACTCATTCTTGTGCACACTTCTCACTTGCACATGTGTACACTTAATTCCTACTTTCTAATACTGATGCTCAGAGGACATGTGCATGTTGGTGTATTCATGCACACTATTATCAGCAAGAATATAATTAAATCAACTTTATGTAACAGGTTCATGTTTAACAGGGGTTAGGTAATATGTTCATATTGGATAATTAATGTTTTGTTGTTATTTCTTCCTTTCTTTGAACTCCAGTCTATAATGTCAGATCTCAGTTTTTTAGTTCATCAGACCATGTCCATGAGAAGGTTCATTATTTTTTAAATGTGTAAGTATTCAACCTAGTGCTGGATTATTAGGTGATTAACCAATTAGTCAATGTCTAGAAAATGTATCAACAGCAATTTTACAATTGATGATAATCTAAGTCACGTGTCTGTTCTAGCCTCTTAAATGTGAAGATTTTCCACTTTTATCTGTTTTATGTCTGTTTTATATTAATTGTAAACTGAAAGTCTGGGTTTTGTACGGCTGGTCGGTCAAAGCAAGCATGTGATGGGCTTTTTTCACAATTTGTTTTGTTTTGACATTTTATAGACTAAACAATTGGTTAGTCAGAAAAACCCTCAAAATGAATCAGTATTTACAGTAATCATTAGTTGCAGATTTAATTTAGTCATGTATTTGGTCTGTAGGAAGGACTATGGATAAAGTACTACTGCATACTAATATCAAATGACCTTGTGCTCTAGATTAATACACAGTATCCCGTTACAAGACATGGCCACAAAATTAGCTAATAATGCAGGACCTGCCTTAGTTGATATCGTACTTCAGTGGTGCCAATTCCTTAACAAATTTACAATTAATCAAATTACCAAAACAAATTGACATGCGCCCGGGTCCCTCAGGGTCTGGGGCCTCAGTTGCCCGCTTTGCCCACTTGGTAATCCAGCCTTGTTCTGTGGATGGTTTGTCATGATTTGTGTGATGCCCCCTGTACAGTATTTGAAGTTGATATTTTCACTTTTTATTTTCTGTATTTTTCATAGGTAGCTTTGATGTTTATCAGATCCAAGACTGTACTCTATGTGATGAATCATTTTTGCAGTATCCATATTGGTTAAGTCGTTATCGGATTCATCCTCAATCTGTAAATAAAGATTGTGTTTGTTTATTTTTAAGCCTGCTGGGCATTAAATATTACGTTAAATGCATTATGGAGGACATTAGAATGCATAAGAATGCAAATTGAGAAAGACCCTAAAGCATGTCAGTGTTTGCATGTTTATCAGTCTTTATAAATACACAATAGAGAACACCTATTGGCCCTGTCTTCAGAGGATCCCTCAGGGCTCCTTCCATTTGTGGCAAAGAGCTGCAGAAATAATAGGGTCTTAGACCATGGAAGCTGAAGGAGTACACCATGATGGATTGATCTGCTCCGTCTATCCTCAGAGTCAATCAATCATCTTAGCTTTGGTGCTGTTTTCAATAGGAATTTTCCACACTCGGGTGCTTTGCCTGCAGCCACAGAGAGCTATACCTCTGGGGTTGGATAACCAGAGTGCATTAGATATCTGACTACACCCCTCCTCTAAGTTGTCACCATCACTATTTGTCATTGAATAGAGATAAGGCTGTCCAGTAAACAAACTAAAAAACAACTCCATTCCCACGTAATAGTTTCAAAGTTTGAGTTACATGTGAAAATACGCTGGATTTCCTTCGTCTGTAACATTAGCAGAAGCAGGAAGTCTTACAGTGCATACAGTACGTACTAGGACACGGCTAACAACCTCGGCAGATGGTCCTCTAGAGTTATGTAGACTACATGTGTCTTGCTTCAGGCAAGCACTGCCCTCTCACTGACAATATGAGGTGAACTGCCAGCAGGCAAACCATGGCAGATGAGCTTTCAAAGGGTTGAGGATGTGTGGTAAATCTGAACTGAATAGTCAAAGCCATGGCACAGGAACCAAGACTAAACAGTTAACTGATTAAACAAAAAATAAACATAACACTTAACACATGCAGCAAAAGAGAAGGCTCCTGTAAAAGTGGCAGGACAGACTTAATTTTCCAGATCTGTGTTTTGTCGCCCAAAGGTATGGTTACCATTTGCATATTGAGTTTAACAATAACTCCTGATAAAAACCCAAAGACTTTGATGTGCCAGGTTGCTGTGTGGTTGCATCAGATCAATCCAGCCATCTACTGTAAGCTTGGTTGTTCTCAGGGATGAACATAATTTTCATCTCTTCTCTCGTTTAACCAGGTCAGTTTCCACGCTATTGCATTTTTTTCCCTAGTAATCTACAATGTGAGGCCCCGAGCAATTTGATTCATAGTCTATTTAGTCACAGTTTCTTTTTATTAAAATTCCAAACCTCAATTTGCCCTTTAACTCTTTTACAGTAATTCATTAAGGATAATGCCTATTTTTCCTTTGTGCCGAACTGTCTCTGTGGGGTTCGGCTGCATTTGCATAATATTTGGTCATATGAGAATGAAAATGGGCCATGCCATTTCTCATAAGGCCACCAGGATGGAATAAACACCCCTTAGCATTTCTCATTTAGTTTGTGTAAAAGAAATGAATAGCTTCAAATGAGATTCATAAAGGTAGACGCACGCGGAGTAACAGTACACACACAGATACAGTTAACAAAGGAAACGCATAGACTGGGTGTAATCCAGGAGCAGCTGCTAAATGTTTGCTACAATCAATGTATCAGTGCTTTTTCCCCCCTCTGGTGGTTGATTCCTAAATGACTTTACTTTCATGTTACAGTACAGTGACTGATGCTTTGTAGCTGATGCTTTTAATCTCTTGGGGAAGATGCTTTTCATCTGGACCACACAAAGCTGTTTCAGTATTATCATTCAGCGCTGCAGCAATTACAGAAGCTCAGCATGTGAGGGCCTTTAAAGTTTTACTTTTTATCACAGACGCTGTCAAGTTACTGTTGCTAATCAGAACATTAAAGGTTTGGGGTTAAATCTGAGTTCTAATCTACCTTCCAAGAACTCGACTTATGTAACAGTCAAGTGCCTAATGAATTGTCGGCTATTCACTGTGCTCATTACTTTCTTCCCTTTTATAAGTCTTCGCAAAAATTCTTCTCAATTTGACATATTTGATGTAAACGCAAATCTCGTCATAGCAGTATGGAAATTTTCTACAAAGGAAATACCATCTGGGTGGGTTCTTTCACTACCTCAGGGATTAGTGATTGAAATACTGTAACATAGCATCACTGTGATGCTCTGTTAAAACAAAAAGAGTGACATGCTGTTGGCAACTTTATCAGCTCAAAGTCATGTTAAGACCAAGCAGATGCTAGAAGAGAGAAAAGAGTTGTGAACGACCACAGTGGAAGAAGTAGTTTGACAAGTGAAAAAAAACTTTTTGACTTTTTCCATCATTTACCCTAAAATAGTAACTTTATTTTAACTTCAACCATTTAGCATTTATGAGTACCTGATAAACACGTAATTAATGCTTTATAACGCACTACAATGTAGTTGTTAGCCAATATAACAACATTTAAAGTATTAATTAATAAATCTTTCAACAATTATAACTTCTCATTTTTTCATGCATGTAATAATATATATAGAAATTATATATGGACATATGCCAACCATATATGTTTATATATCATTGTATGTAATTACAGCTATGTTATACTGTGTTATAAAGCATTTACGCCAATATATGCCTATATATATTTCAGCACATGTAAAATGTGTTTTCACATGTTATATTAAATGTGAAATTGATGATGTCTTTAAAGTCACATGTGAAATACCTGAAAATCACCTACATGATGCCTGCATGATGTGAATTTATCAGGTGACCACATGTGATGTGTCATATGAGGAGTTATAATGTATTTATAATTTATTAACACTTTAAATGTCCTTATATTTGCTTACAACTACACTGTAGTGTGTCATAAACCATCTATTAAGTGTTTATAAATGCTTAATATGGGGGGGTTAAAATAAAGGGTTACACACAGAGTTTAAAACATTTCTCCTGAGCGACGCGACCCTGTTTGAAGCGTCATTAACTCAGTTCTCTTATGTATTCTACAGGTGGCCTGAGAGGAGCCTCCATCATTGACTCCCTGGACACACTGTATATTATGGGATTGATGGAAGAATATAATGATGCGAAGGAGTGGGTGCAGACCAGCCTGGACCTAAACTCGGTAAGAAGCTCATTCCTCTCGTGTAGTTGGACCATTTTTATTTTTATCATTTACTTTTTCAGCTGTAACTATTTTAAAGTCTCAGTTCAGCTCATGGGCAACCACCACATTAGCATAATGAAGTTTTCAGCAGTGGCCTTGCGTGCTGGATTGATTTTAAGCTGTGCTGTTGTGCTTTAACACCAACATTGTGTCCACTGAGTTTGACAGTTTTCCAAAGCTTGGGACATTCCAGCAGGAATCAAAAGCTTCCTGTGTGGCCGCTGGCCACGCCGTGTTAGCGACTGATGGGATTCTCTGCCTCTCTGAAAGGTCTCTGTGGGGCAGAAAATGTGATCTATAAAAGAAAGAGAGGAGGGGAGGGGTCGAAGGGATGTGTTTAGATAGAAGAAATTGAGAGAGAGATGAGGCAAAAAAAAGAGGCCATGGCCCTTTTATTGAGCGAGTCTGTAATGACGGCGCTGGGAACAACTGAGGGTTGCCAGTTCTGATATCATGTTGGGATTCAGTGGAAGCTGAAGAGAGTGCCAGCCAGGACAGGTGTGTTTGTGCGGTCAAGTGTGGGTCATTTCTGGGCCTCCTCACAGCCACGTTTTCCACCAGTTGTAATAAAATGTGGTTTACGTAATGGTTTGTAATTACACAAAGCTTACAAACTCGACTATGTCATTATGACTGTCAACGTCGTACTGTAGACGCTAGGCAGTAATTACACCAATGCACTGCTTGTTATGACAGGGTGTCAGATGTCTCAACTTTGAAAAGATTTGTTTGCTGACAAAATTTGCCTCAATTAGCATTTAAAACACTTGTTTATTTCGGGCTTCTTGCTAAGAAAACAAATTCTGACTGTACTTGACACGTGGGGCATAGTGTACACGATGCCTCCAGTACCTTTGAACAGCACACCGTTGTATGGGAATAAATGTTATCAAGCCAACAGTTGTGCACACATATTTATTCCACTGGGGAGCAGCCCCAGTTTATAATCAGGGCTAAAACACACTAACAGTGTGTTTATGATTCGCTTTTATCTCGTGCAGCCCAGCAACATCTTGATCGCTGCCAGTTTTGGGGCCATAAAGAATCCTCAGTGAGCGTTAATTTTACCCACACATCAAAGGAAACCTTTGGCTACTGTGTTTCTCAGTCATGGCACAAACATACACACACTCCCACAGATACATATGCAGACATGGAGAGAGGCATGGCACTCACACATACGCGCGCACTGCGTTTCTGTCTCCCTGCGGCCGGTCTCATCCTGGTGAATGCAGATGACTATTAACTTTGAGAGGAGCTGTAGCTGCTGGCTGTAGCAGCACTCACAGCCTGAGTGGGGACGGCCAGTAATGGCAGCCACTGACAAATAGCCACACTGTCACCTATCATAAAGACAACAAACATAGATTTACACTTCATGCTGCACTTTGTCACGGGTGTGATCTGCCACAATTCGTCAACCTCCCTCCCTCGTGCCTTCATCGGTGGTCACTGGTGGTCACATCCACCAGGCTTCTACTCCATCTCCTCTGGGGCAATTAGACATGATTTATTAGTGACAATTTAGGTTCATTCTCCTTTTTAAGGGCAAATAATTTACTTGTCCTGGTGGAGGGGCTGTTTTCTGTCTTGAATCACGTGATCTTTGGGCAGTGAAGTGAGCTTCTGTCATCCTTCCTGAAAATAAATCCGCCACTTTAACAGTAATTCAAGTGTGCTTATCCATGCACATGTATGAATTTGATATGGCAGTTTTTTTCCCAGCATGGTAAATGGGAATCATGATTGATCTGTGTAAAGCGAAAGAGACGGAGAGAGATGGGGAGAGGCTTTGTTAACACAGAAACACACTGACACACACACACACACTCACCTGCACGTCTACTGTACATAGAGAAGTGGTGTTTTTAGATATCAAGTAACTGCAACACCTCAGAGAGTCTGCAGTATACTTGACAACATTTATGTGTCACAGGATATTATCATTTTGATACTGAGCTACTTTGTGCAGTTTGCGCATCTACACGCCTGCCTCAGAAAAAAGAACTCACTGCCTCAATATACAGATTGTCAGATGCAATGGTTCACCAAGCTTGCCAAGAGCCTAAGGACACTTTCTGATGTCCTAATTTTTTATTAAAATAACACTTAAGGAAATGCATGCAGCATAAGAGCATCTACTGGGAAAATGTAGCACTTGAAGTCAATAGTATTCCCATTAAAGCCCCAGATAGAGCAATTTTTGCTTGTTTTTAATGAAAAAAGATGGATTTTTTTTTTTTCTTGGAGGGGGATCAGTTTTACATTTTAATTGTACATGTTACAGTTTGTAGAACTACTCCACCAGCCAAGCTTCATTTTCAATTTGTTGCAGATCTTTTAATTAATTGTATTTATGTAACACAATTCATGCATTTTCCCCTTTCTACTGTCTTTAGGTGGGGTGTTTTAACCTCTTTTTCTCTGGGTCAGTGCTTAGTTGTACACAAGAAATCCTGTCTGTGACAGTCCCTTATTGTCAAATTGTACGTATTCGTACTAGCTGGTTAACTTTATTTTTATTCCTGTGATTTTAGTGTATAATTATGAATATTCTCACCAGATATTGGATAAGGTGTCCTACAGGTCACACTACAAAAAAGCTGGTAATGTCTTTAAAATTTGTCATTAATTTTCACAACTTACTTGGTGCACACAAGGGAGATAAACAACGTCTGGTCAACCACAAACCACAGTGGTGATTTTACTTACTAATCTTTTAATGATTAGCATTCTAACTTTTGTCCACTTTAGTGATCTCTGCTCTATGCACTGCGCTCCAAAGAATCCGAATCAGCTAAAATAAGTGTATAAATAAGAAAAATAATGATTGGGCCAAAGAAACTTTCTTATGGTCTTGACAAGCTAGGAAAACCATGTTTGTGTATATTGGTTACAGCTATTTTGTAATAAATCTGGTGTAGTGTTTGTGCCACAGGTTTGTCTTGAAAGGCACGGCAGCAATATCCAACTTCTTGTCATAGAATACTGTGTTGTTTTATGTCTGTTGTACAGAAAGGCACATACAGTAGCATAAGGAAAGAGAAAGAGGGAGAGACGCATGCACATACAGGGATTTTCATGCACACATTGTTCTTAATTACATCACAATGTCACCAGATGCAGTCACACTGCAAAGCAGCTTGTTAGATTCATCTGTTCAGGCCTGTCTGTCATCCATAGTGACAGCCGGTCTATAACTTGTTAGCAGAGAAACAAGGACAGACAGANNCAGATTTCAACAGATTTTTTTTAACTCTGTGCCAAATGGACAAATTACATTCCTTGAAATGCATCTTGACCATATGACTTTAAAACAAACAACAAGCTCCTGATGCAGAGCTGCTCAACAAACAGACTGGACGTTCTGGTGGCAGAGCCAATTATCAAGACAAAAGAAGCCCCAGAATGTTTCCGCCAATGCTAGGTTTTGCCATATTTTTGCACAAGCTGTTGTTGCATAAAGCTTGAATAAGTAGTTGGCATAGTCACAGCCAATTAGCCTTGTGGGGATTCTTGACTCTGACTTGGACTTAGCTAAAATCTTTCTCTAGTATTTCTGTGTAGGTAGAATAACGTGCTATGTATTCCTCTATTGTAAGGATCTTCTATCAACAGTTTGGTCAGTACTACATGACTTTTAAGTTGTGATCAAGTGCTTGTCCTCTGGCAGGTCATCAGACCTTTTATCATTTAAGAGATCATATATTTCACTCTAATTATACCCTGTATTATTATATGTGACAAATAAACCTGAACCTGAACCCGAGAGAGTAAAGGTGACACATTAATGAGGACTTTAAGATTGGATTGTATTCCCTCATGTCGCCTCCCAAATTTTATTACCCATTTAGACTTCCTTCCTCCTCCTCCTCTTCTACTACTTCAGTCACTGTTATTGCGACACTCTCCATACCAGTTATTACCCGGCTCAGCACCTCTCTCACATCATCAGGAAATCTACCAGATTAGCGTGTGATAAAACCACACAATGAGAACAGATCACTCTGATCATTTTACTCAAGCTTTTTATCTTGGCCAGATCTCCTATCAGGGTGTAAAATAACAAATAGGACAACACAGAGTTGTGATTGGTGTATTGATGGATATGGGTTCTGCGAAGAGAAGGTGTCTAACAGGTTATACTGTAGGGTTATTGTGCCCCCCCNNGGGGGGGGGGGGGGGGGGGGGCACAAAACTCACATTACCTGCATTGGACCTGTCATGGACCTTTTGAGATGATTCACTCAGGGGTCCATGAAGGACTTAATGCAGCCACATACTGTAAGACAGGAAATAACAACACATGGTATAAATATTACCATTCAGATCATTATTCTTATACCACAACACTACAGAATCCTATTATGGGCTGCCACTCTCAAACCTGTGGTCATTCACACATGGATGTTAGATGCAACTGTAATTTATTAGCTACCCTGACAGGCAGTCACTCAAGCTTATTGGTTAATCGCTGTTTAACTGAATACACAGATAAATAGATAAGAAGCATTTTGTTCTTTTTAGCAATGCTGGAAGAAAGTCTGTTTTGCTGGAAGTACGGAGCATACAGGTTAACATCTGGGACTTGATTATGCTGCTGAAGTAGTTTGCTCAGGTTTTTCTGCTGAGACGATTAGTCAAATAATCGATAAGTCAATTGACAGAAAATTAATTTGCAGCTATTTTAATGATCACTTTATTGTCATCTTTTAAGGAATGCCAAAAATCCACTGGTTTCTATGGGAATATCTTTGAGAAATTGTGATGGACACCTTTTGATACATTTAGTATTATTAGTATTATTATTAGTATTATTAGTATTATTTATTTTTTTATTGTTTTATTGTTTTATTTTTATTTTTATTTTTACATTTTATGAACCAAGCATTTAAACGTTCAATTGAGAATCTAATCGGCAGATTCATCTTTATTGTAAATAACTGTTAGTTGCTGCCTTTACTGCTTCTGTGGATGTTGTTTTGCTGATGTTACATGGCATTTTGAAGCTGTACCTTCACTGAAGAAGGTTATTTCATAAAAAATGTATAATTTATGGGTTAAGTATTTTCAACTTGATGACACAGAATGGTTTAGCCTGTAGGCTATTGTACAGGTGCACCATGGGACTCAAAGGCTTTCTTCTTGTTACATTTTCAGTAGACAAAATCTAACTGTGTATTTTATTTATTTGTTAGTCTGCCATGTGAAATTACCCTGCAGGCTGACTTTTGGCTGTCTCTGCTGTCAACACAACATTAAGGGACATTAATAGTATCGCAGGTAACTAACTGTGTGCTAATGTGTAGTGCTGTCACACTGAACCATCTTGAAGCTGCACATCTTTCTCAGTGAAATCTCATCAATTGTGATTTTGCAATTGTTGCTGTGTATAGATTAAAGGGTCCCCCCGTGTGTTTGTTTATGGCTCCCATGAAGCCTCTTCAGGATACTAGCAACATGCACTGGCAATAACTCCTGACACAACACAGTGAAAATCTCCTGAGCCAAACCAGGACAGCAAAGTGACAGCATAATTAGCACAATCAGGCCTTTTAATTCTACATCTCAGGTGAGACTTAAGTGAGTGTCAAGTCTCGTGGGTGTCATTGGAAGAGACTAAAGAAAGGAGCTGTGTTTTATTGTCATGGCACATGCTGCATGTTATTTTTACCCGTGAGCAATTCACGAGTGCGGATGTTGGCATGTGTAAGCAAAGTGTCACTAAATAGGGCAGAGAACATGAAAGAGAGACAGCAGAGTGGGAGTGGATGGACCTCAGCATTATTTCTGAAGCATACTGGGGAGGTGAAGAGGGTGTTTTCATGTATTAAAAACTTTGCTCCAGCTACAAGTTTTTTTTGTTATTTGTTTTAACCAAAAT
Source organism: Oplegnathus fasciatus (assembly GCA_003416845.1). Taxonomy (NCBI): domain Eukaryota; kingdom Metazoa; phylum Chordata; class Actinopteri; order Centrarchiformes; family Oplegnathidae; genus Oplegnathus; species Oplegnathus fasciatus. The sequence goes on along the minus strand of NTHP01000355.1, from coordinate 88,125 downwards.
AGCAGCATGGCGGTTTGTTGGTCCATCACTTTGGTCCAGACTGAAATATCTCAACAACTATTGGATGGATCACCATGAAATTTTGTACAAACATTTGTGATCCCCTGGGCCAAGTATTTCGAAACCTTTAATCTAGATCAGAATCATCCGGATAGGATTAAATCTCAAAATTGGGTATTTCAAAACCAGGAGATGTGATCCTGATCCTACAAAATTGGGATACAGATTTGGTAATCCAATCCCACCCAGAATCCAGATCAAATATTGTTTTTGGGTATTTCGAAACTCTAAAGTGGAGATTAGGATAGTTTTTGTGCTAGAAATCAGGATGATCCTGATCCCACTGGAAGGGGAGAGGGTGGGGGGGTCCAGCATGGATTCAAGGTGGATGTAGAGACATGTAGGACACATATTTAATCATTCTTTTATTCAATGCTTTTATATTAAACTAACACAGACCATGCCAGAACAACATCCATTCTAAACAATTAAACAATAAAATATTTTCAATTAGAACACCAAAAAAAAAACTCGGACAGATGCAAAAACAAGAATTTCACATTTCTCCCTCCAAAAGTGCAATGCAGCATCTTTCAGCCTCTCTTCTAAGAGGCGAATGCAAGTTTTGTTTCCCTCTGTTGAAGCAAGGTCAGTTTAATCTGCTCCTCAGCTACAGAGATTTGTTTTTCTGCCCTCTCAGGGGTCTTTTTCCAGACGTCGCCTCTTATGGGGCAGTTCTACCCCTGAAGAGTGAGGGTCCTCTTGCTGTTGTTTGTCACTGACCAGGGGGTCTTCAGGCACTGCCTCAACAGGAGTTAGGATAACAAATTGCTCTCCCAACTCATTAGCCACCTCTGAGTGTGGAGTTTCAGTCTCAGTCCCACACAGTCCAGACTCACCACCTTGTGAGACTGACTGAATGCCATATAGAGCCTGGGATCTTTCTCCACTAATGATGTCTAGAACGACATCAGTGAACATTTGTTGCCCGTTTTAGGGTTTTGAGACTCACTGTGGTCTTTTGTGTCCTTCTGTTTTAAATTCTTCCTGCACAATTTCCAAAAAATCCAGAACAAACCAAGCAGGTCAAGCTCAATTTTTGTGAAATGGGTAAAAAGTCAAACATTGTTGGGGTGATAGACTGCACTCATGTCCACATCCAAGCACCCCATGAGAGGGAATGGGAGTTTGATGCTGTGCCGCCGTTTCCTGTTCACAATGTTCAACTTGTGGTAAATACAGACCTCATCATCACCAACAAATGCGTTGTAAAATGGCCAGGGACGGTCCATGACGCAAGGCTCTTGAGGGAGAGCCATATTTTTAGAAACCTCCAACAAAATCCCCCAGATGGCATCATATTGGTAAATAGAGGAGAGATTTAACTGCGCTCAGGAAGAGCTAGGAGCACAATTGAACAATTAAATGGGTGTTTGTGTGCCTGAACTACCTACAGTACGTGTAGACCCACAGCGACCATGCAGCATAATTCTCGCCTGCATCGTGCGTCGTAATATCTGTGATGGAAGGGCTACTTGGGGCTTTCACAGCCCCAAGTAGATGTCCCTGACCTACCACTAGCAGCACTGCAACCAGATGGACCAGCTGGGCAGTCAACGAGAGATGCTCTATTTTACTTAGGGTCTTTGGATCAGTAACTCCAAAGTGCTTCACAGAGGAAAAAAACAAAACAACAATAATAAATACAGCGATAGTTAGTCCAGAAAAATGGTTATAACCAGCCCCAGCAAATTCTGCACAAGTGAATATGAATAATATGCAAACTGATTTACACTTCCCAACATTTTCACATGTCTGTGTTAATGAAATGTTGTATTACTTTGACCAACCAGACTCTGTAATCCTGATCTTATGGTATCTGGATCAGAATGATCATATCTGAAAATTCTTTGAAAAACCAGGACAAAACCTACAAGATCAATTTTATCTAGGATAGCAAAATTACAAAATCTGGATAATTCTGATCTAGATTAAAGGTTTTGAGGACATATTGGTGACTGACTGCTGATCCCCTGACTTTTCCTCTAGCATGAGGTTCACGTTTATGGTTCTGAGTGAAGTGTCTCAACATTTTTTGGATGGATTTCCATGAAATGTGGTCCTGACATTCATGTACCCCTCTTTGGTGATCCCTCAACCCACATCAACTGTATCTTGTATTTAGCGCTAATTAGCTAATGTTAGCATGCTAACGTGCTAAACTAAGATGGTGAACATTAACACTATACCTGCAAAACATCATGTTAGCATTGTCATTGTGAGCATGTTAGCATGCAGATGTTAGCATTTAGCTCAAAGCACCGCTGTGCCTAAGTACAGCCTCTCAGAGGCACTCGCATTGCAGAGTCTTAGTCTTGTTTGTTTTGGGTTATTTTTTTGCCTGCACTCACTTGGTGTTGTGGTCACTTGCTGTGAGCTTGACAGCGCTGAAATGTGAAGAAAAGCGCAGTGGGGACTGTTTCAGTAGCAGAATGAAGCAGAATATTGTAGTATTTTCTTGAAACTGTGGTGGAAGTTGTACATTATCAGAAGCACATATCTCACTGCAACACCCCAGAACAAAAAAAACAATCCCTCAAATCTCCCTGTACAACACGCCTGTGTGCTCGAGATGTCTGCATACAGCACAAAATGTGTGCAATAGCTTGAGGTATCAATTTCATTACATTCAAATAAACTAAAGCGTTAAGAGTGAAAATAGCTCAAGTGTATTTATATCAGCGCTGTTAGAATACAGATGTAATTGACTTGTTGGTAGAGTGAGCGCAGATACATCGCTTATTGTTGTTGTTAATCTGCTCAACGTCAAAAGGATTCTGGGCCCAGAGGCCAGAAGGAGTTCAGATAGACAGTTTGCTCGCAGACTTCCACACAAGACACACTCCTTTCACAGCAGGAGGGAAAGTTTGGTGAGAGAGAAGACTTGGGAGAGGAACTTCATCAAATCGTCTCAGAGATTGCCTCCAGCATCTCAACAACTACTGAACAGTATAGTGTGTGTACAGAACCACGACACACATGTACAACACTGCTGGAAAAGGAGAGAAATGTATTGGTAACTATTTCTAGCATAATTGCCAAATACAAAATTGTTGGCTTAGTTCAACTTTGCATATGCCTTAGGCGAATATGAAGTACATTTGTAGGTTATCCTACAATATTTTGAGCAACCAGACACATTCAGAATCTTTTCCTTATTTACTTTTTTTAACTCGGATACTTTTTAACATTGTCGAAGCATTTATTCAGTAATTGGCCGTTGTCATGCATACTTTGTATATCAAAATGTAAATGAGCTTGTTTTTAATCAGTTGTTAATGAGTCGTTTTCTAAATGTATGCTCACGTTTGAGGACAACATAAAGTGACATCAGTTCATAACAAGAAGACCTGGAGCAAGGTTGTTGTTTACCTCTGCAGAGCTGTTTTTTGACCCTCAATGACCTCCTGTCTGCGCTAAATGAGACCCAACTTGCTCCCAGTCATCCAGGCATCTGAGGAAAAACAGTGTCATTTACGGTGCCGGGAGATGCTTCAGTGAAGACGCCGTGCCCCTGAGCTGAGGTCAGGTTGAGCCGACATTCTGTCTCAGGATGCGGAGGGCAAAGGACATTTTGCGTGGGTGGTTCATCATTACGGATATTTACCAGCACGTTTTGTATCATTCCAGCACTTGGTCCCTGTGGACTCATTTGGCGCAGGCATGCCGATACTGACATGAGAGTCTTGCTACTACGATGAGTGTCTGAGTTACTATACAAGTAGACACTGTTTAAAAATATCAATGATTGACTCCAGGTGTTGATGTGGATCAAACACAGAACTTTCACCGAGGGGACTGGAGTTTGCGTCCCATGGGGGGCAAATTTTGACTTATTATTTTTAGACTTAGTTGACTTGTTATTTATTTATTTATTTATTTATTTATTTATTAGTCTCAGTTTGGTTAGATTTAGGCAACAAAACTACTTGGTTAGATTTAAGAAAAGATCATGATTTGTGTTAAAATAGACCCTTTCACAACGTTAACCACATGTTAGAAAGCCTTAAGTATCTAATGTGTGCCCGGGTGCCAATAGCATTGTTGGCTACTCACACCTGGGCAAGAAAATGCCCAGAAAATCAATTAATGCAGTTAATACATACAACATCCAATGTATGCTGTGAACTTCCTACCATTACATCATTTTTATGTCCCAACACCGTTCAGTATGTGGACAATATGTTGTCATGGTGATGTCTGTGTGTGTAGACACGTTCCTATAAACACAGTGCTTAAACAATTAGTTGTTTGGCTTTTTTGATAATTAATAAATCTTTCATTTATTTGTTACTTCCTGCTTCTCAAATGTGAGGATCTGCTGCTTGTCTATGTTTTATATCATTGTAAAGGGAACTTTTTTTTAGTATTGCACTGTACAGTACGCGCGACAAGACCTCACATTGGCTCTGGGTAATGAGTGACGGGCGTTTTTCACTACTTTCTGAATTTTTTTAGGACTGAATTATTAATCGACTAATGGGAAAAAATATCTACAGATTAATTTATAATGAAAATAATTGCTGCCCTAAAACAGTTACTTAAAAGCAGGAAACAATAGAAACCCCCTGTTGAGAAAATGATCTGTTTAGATTGGAGCACCTTCCTGCATAAATCTGCAAATTAATTGGGAAAAACTGATTTCCTCGAAGCAACTACTAAGCCGTAAATGCTCAAGTTTCATTCTAATACCACTGAAGTTACATACAAGTATATTGAAGCAGAAATGTTTATAATTGATGCATTAATTAGCTTGGTTAATGACCTCATCTACATAACTGAGCGTTTAATATATCAATGTGAATACAGTGGAACATTAGGCAGCTCAAGTGCCTCTTTTTTTCTTGTCGGCAGTTTGGGAGCAAGCAGCCTCCAGTGCCGCTGAGACAAAGTGAAGGATGCGGCTCAGTCAGCAAGGCCAAATACAGTGGGAGGTATATGATGAGAGACAGAGGCAGGCAGTTACACACAGAGTCAGGAAGAGGGAAGATGGACTGCAGCGGGTTGAATAATAATGGCAGAGTGAGAGCGTAGCAAAGTCCCATGAGACCCGAGCATTATCATGGAGGACTCGGTGGGGAGCTGCTGCATCCCCCAGGAGAGAGCAGAGACCTGTACAGTACACAGAATGCAAGTGATTTTGCGTGTGTGTATGTCTATGGATGTTCAGAGAGAGCATCAACACACGAAGATGAACTCTGAAAATAGACAAATATTCTTGGTTGCAGAGGATGCGAGTGGAAAAGATGGAGGGATGATGGGCCGGGTTGTAATTCAGCTATAATTTATCACTCTGGCATATTTGATTAATTATTCACCAGGCTGTTAATTTACAATTTAATGCATTTAGTGGAGATGTTTATGATATGGGGTGCATTCTCTCTTGTGTCTGTTTGATGATGTTTAAGAAGATGTTTGCCGCTGATTAATTACCAGATTTCAAAAGATGAATGTTATCAAAGAAATAAAATGTAAATCATACCTGATGAGAGTCGAACCATTAGCCAGTAGTTATCTTAATGCCTCTCTGCTTGGACCATTTAATCAGGGTTTATTGGTCTGGGATGGGAATAGGTATTCACTGAAGCGTCTACCCCCCCAGCCTGTAAAGATGCATCATGGGAATGTAACAAGAGCGGAGCAGTCAAGTAAAAGAAAAAGAACTTGATGTATCATGACTGATAACCATTACCGTCTAATGTTTGTCGGTTAAAATGCTATTTGTAAAATCAGAAACAGTCACTTAACATTTCAAATTACCGCCGTGAATAAAGGCTCCGGAAAAAAGAGACACGACTCCCTGATGTTTTGATTGTTGCTGAAAAATTAAAAGGGGCTTCTCACTGAAGGCATCCCGAGCCCTTTTTGATTAATTTAATTATTTATTTTATGTGCCATTAGGGTGGGTTCAAAGAACAACATTGCACTGAGTAATAAAACGAAATGGGAGCATCAGTCTCTTGGAACATGCCAATGTACTGTAATGGTAGATGTCTATTGAAAACATGAACTTTGTTAGATAAGCCTCTTTTAACAACAGTTGTATACGTTTTAAAGCAATCTTGAAAATGCAATTATTCATAAATATAATTATGTAGTGTGTCACCACACTCTGTAACTTTGCAGGCCAGTCTATTTAAACTCTGATCAAACAATTTAATAATATAATGTTCTTATCACTCACTCTTTACAGCTAGGTTGATGTCACCCACCTAAATATTGAGCTGTGTAGGCTCATCATTTGTGAGGTCCCTTTTTTTTTAATTGGCATGAAGTTAAGAGCTCCCTTTCCATCAGGGAAGGCTGTTTAGCATGCTCCAGAGGTTAGCGGCCATTAACGCTAATGTCGGAGACTGCTCTCACAGCTTGGACGCTGATCAAGGCCATAATTACTGTACAATGGGGGGAGAAAAAAAACAGGAAAAGAAAAAGCAGCCACAGCTTTCTGCCCTGAAAGTATCCGGGTGGAGACGAGCAGCCTTGGGAACCTCCTTTCAGCAGAGGCAGCAGCTTTGAGTGTGCAGCATGCTAGACTGACGGAGATTAGAGTAGCAGGATCTAATTGGTCCCTTTCATGATTTCGCCATGTTAATTAGCGATGTTAAGTTAAATCACAGCCAGTAAGTGTGAATCACCAGCTCTGGTAGGAGAGGCAATCATCTGCTTAATTTTTATCCCTGGCTCATCGGGTAATTTTTTTCTGTCACATCAGTCTAATTTGGCTTTGAAATGTGGGAGCCAGTCGAAACCTGGATCGCGGCGTCGCAGAGAGTCATCTGCCCAGTGACAATGATGCCTCTTTATTAGCAGTAAATCATTACATTAACGTCTGAGCAGGACACACCACTGGGCAACAGTCTAGTCAGCTCCTTGGCACACAGCAGCACAGCGCCTTGCCAATCAGGCTCATGTCCCAGGCAAATCTGGGCTGAGTCCGACGGCAATCTTTGCCACGGCTGTTGAATACTCAACAGAGAAACCAGCATCAGACACTGTCAGCAACATTGCATGGTGCTGGTGAAGCAGAACACCTACAACGTGCGACAGCAATGAACCCAGTGAGTCATTAGACTCATTAATTAATTTTCTTTTCTGCCGTGGCTCCTCCTGCACAACAACTACATTATATAGAACAATTAAAATGCAAATTTTTCCGCTGGTATCATGCATATTTGAAATACCTGAATCATTGTTAAATGCGGTATCCAGTTGCCTGTGAAGTTTGGGACTGTTTTCGTTCAAGTGATCTGCCTACTTTTTTGGAATTGATAACATGGCACGCTTTCACACCTGCAGTTCGGTTCATTTGATCCGCACTAAAGGAAAAAATTATACACCGTTGCACTTTAGTTCTGGTCCAGTTCGTGTTCTCACTGACTTTTTACAAATGAAGCAAGAGGAGTAAACATGGAAGTTATAGAGACTGATAGGTCACTCATTGATTGGACAGTTTTGGTGGTGACGTCCTGCATCATCAGTGCATCATCAGGACCCACATGGGAAAATCAAATGCAGGTGACTGACAGCAGGTCATGCAGCACTTTAATGCTTCCACTGTGCATTATTGTAACTGCAAATCAGCCGCGTGTTATGAATAATGACAAACAGGTAGATGCAGAGCGAAAAAGAGGCGGCTTATACAGCTTGTATAACGGATCCCCAGTTATATTGCTGTACATGATTGTGGGATCATTGGGCCTCGTGCATGGTTTTCTTATTTTTCTCTTATATTTGTTCTTACACAAAGTAATAAGAGAAACATAAGAAAATCCTACGTGGGATTCATGAAACGTGCGCTGACAGCCAAGTCTGTTTTTACCCACCTGAGTATGTTGAAGAATCTGCCTCGGTAAAATTATTAAACAAATAATTAATTGAAGAACATTTTTCTTCTGTGTTTTCATAAAGTAAGTTGCTTTTTCATCATCATTATTAATATTTCACAGCACAAAACACAGGTTGGCTTTTGTGCGTATTGGCTTGCGTGTGGTCTAGGGCACTCTTAAATTTTGATCTTACCTAAGAACAAACGGGAAGTACGAAAGTATTAATGAATGCCACAAAAGTTCTTAAATTGTTCGCACGCACAATTTCAGATAAAATCTCTGTGTACGAATGATTCATACATGAGGCCCACTGTGTCACACACTTTTTATTGGACTTACTAAAAAGTACACATAGTAGGAGACAAGCACAGCAGATCACAGTTTTAACTGCTTTTGACTGTCTGATTGATCAGGGAAAATCCCCACACTCATGTGCTGACATGCATATGTGTTATCATGGTGACCAAATGTATATATATATCACGGATTTATGAGTAATTTAGTTTTTCAAATCGTGCTAAAATCACATATTTACTATCAAAAAAAAAAAAATCTTGTTGGTCCGTTTGCTTTCACACCACAAACGAACCGCACCAGAGTACCGCTTGGAAACGGTCTCGACCCGGTTGTTTGGTGTGAAAGCACCCATAAACTAAGAGTCCAAAAAATCCCTTACAAGTATTTATGATAGATGAGTAGATCTCAACTTGTTTTCCCTTGGCACTGGAGAAGCTTCATGTCTAATATGTTTGTGCAAGCAAGAGGCTGTTTGTACTTTAAAGCTGCAACACTGTAATGCAGATTTGTTCTTGCTGTTGAGTAATCATCCCTTTAGAAAGTCTCTTCTTTCACCTTCTACTGCAGCCGGCTGAGAAATGAAGGTAGACAGAGAAACTGGAGGCAGAGTTTCATCTTGGTGGCGGTTTTTACTCTGACAACCTCACGTTGTCTCCTAATTAGGTCCTCAGCTTGAGCACCGTGAAAAGAGACACGGAAAAAAAACGAGTAAAAACAGGTGTTATTCACTTTACCTGATTTCTTTGTCATGCTTGCAGGCGAGCAGTTATGCTTGCTGCACCGTGCTTTAACGTGCCTCGAGCAGCAGCAGCACAGTTAAATTGAACTCTGTACTGCAGCATTCAATTGCTTTTTTTGGGATAGATGTGGTTTCAGGAATCCCTTATGATTTCCTTACAGCATGTTTCATCTATCTTGCAAGAAAATTAAACATAGAACCTATAAATGAAGCCTAAAACTGTATATTAAAATGAGATAACAGCACCAGTCACATTCAGACTTAAGATGGAGAAATGGCCAAGCAATAGCACATTAAACGAAACTGAAATGATTTATGTTGACATTTCATATAATTCTGTTTGATCTGCTCTATATTGATTTTTTTTTCATCATGAATATCACTTAGTGCTTTCAGCCAGATGAAAATATCAATTTTACCATAACTGTTGAGGAACTTAATTAATCACTGAAACTGAAATGAAATGATGCATTTTGGTTTTTCCATTTTTTGTCATAACTTTTATTAAAAAGAAAATGGGATATTGCAATAATCCATTTACCCACATGAGCTGGATGTGTTTGTCCAATGAATAGCTCAAGTGTGCAGCCCTTATAGCCTTGAAAAGTTTTATCATTTTGTGTTTTAATCACAAACTAAACTTGGATTAAAACAAAGCAGTTCGCTTCTGATTTGGACAAATTAATATATTAAAGCTGGAAAAAGCTATTAAGATCTAACCAGTTCTACAGTGAGCCTGATCTGTGTAAGAGTCTAACCCAATGTGCTGTGCAGTTATTCAACCTTCTATGCAGTTAAAATGAATGCAGAATTTGTATTTATTCATATGAAAACAGCCTCTCAGAGGACTTTGACATTGTTTTTAATCTTCTGTCTTGACATCTTGCTTATGGTGTGATGATTGAATCGATTTATGTCAGTGTCAGTTTAAGTTGTATTGTTTTGTGTGCTTTTTCAGAACCCTAGGGCTCTGCTTTTTTAGTTGATTTAATGGAGATGCAAATCTGAACGGTTGCCCCATTTGAACTGAAACAACGTGTTAGTTCCTGAAAAATACATCAGATTCAAATACAAAAAATCAACATAACCCTTTTTAATAGAAATTGTGCCTGCAGGCTTGTTTTACTGTATATCTAAGTGCACTTCGTTGGGTCTTCAAATAGTGCAGTGGTATGAATGGAAGTTTTGTACAAAGCTTGCTGAGTGATTTATTGGGCCTGTATTGGGGTGTTAAAGTCTGATTGGCAAAACCTTTGTCAGCATTGCTTGTCCTCCCTCACTGTACGTCCTGCCTGTCTTTCTGAGTGCTGCTATCACTGGTGATAAATAGACACACATTCCTAATCACTGCCATCGTAGTGCCATTACTGAATGGGCCACTCATTTCAGGGTTGGCAAGACAGCTCAGCTCGGCTGCCCTGCCAGAGGCAACGGTGCTTTGTCTCAAGAAATGTCACCAGTGTGCTGACTTCAAGGATGAAGCCAGCACCCTGGCTGTACAACAGCCCTGCTGCTATTACCTGATTTATAGAGTTACATAACAGATGACGAGGATGATGTACGTCAAAGGTGCGGTTCGACATTTTGGGAAATATGCTTATTTGCTTTTTTGTAAAGGGTTACATGAGAAGATTGATGCTGCTTTCACGTCTGTACAGTTAATATTAAGCTGGAACCAGCAGCTGGTTAGCTTAGCTTAGCACAAAGACTGCAAACAGGTGGAAACAGCTAGCCTGGCTCTACCCAAAGATAACAAAATCCACCGGCACCTCTAAACCTCACAACATGTTATATATCATTTCTTTCATCCAAACAAAAACCAAAGTGTAAAAGCAACTGTCTTTATGCTAAGCTAAGCTAACCGGCTGCTGGCTGCAGCTACATATTTACCAAACAGACACAAGAGCTGCATTGATCTTCTCATCTAACTCTCAGAAACATAGCGAATAAGTATATTTTCCAAAATGTCGAATTATTCCTTTAAAGACGACAATTTGTCAAACTGTGTTTGTTGCCAATTTGGTGCCACGTGGATCTTCGTAGTAATATTTTGCTGACAGCATCTAATATGTAGATTAAAAGACAAACACATTTTATGATTTTTGATGCCAAGTATTGATTTCTGTTAAGTATAATAATGCATAATGGGGTTAAGTATATTAATATTTTAAAGAGAAGATATATATATATATATGGAGATAAGTGATACCACTGAACAGATGCCAGTGACTCCCCATCTCTATGCTATTCCTCAGAGTGGAGCTAATTGCCCTCTTTGGCACCCAATTATAGTTTCCTTATCATCCACACTTGAGATGGCAATTTCCTTCTCAATGGGTCTCCAAGTCATTGAGCACAAGTCTGCTTCAACCTTCAGCTAGCGTAAGAGGCAATAATTATGGTGGCATATTGAGACACAAGCAGTGTTACCTCTTATTTCATATTTAATTTAGAAAAGAAGAAGACCAACTAAATTTCATGTTGGCAGACAGAAATGGCGACTTAGCACAATTCCTCTCCTCATAAGGTTTCATAGTTGCAGAACGAAAAAACTAGATGTTTCTGCAAAAACCCCCACAAAAGTTCAGTAAATAAACTATTTTTATGTTTCTGTTTCTTTTATTTCAGAAAGGACAATGCACATTAATTAACTTGAGCACTTAGGTCCATCACGTAAATGTGCCAGATTTAGCCATACAAGCTCATTTTCATCTGCAGTCCCTGGCAGGTTGATGGCATATAAAAAACATTTAAAGAAAACATACTAATGTCAGAGGTAAGTGAAGGTCTCCCATTAATACAGGAATCTTGTGCTTGTTTTTGCCTTTGGACTAGATATTCATTTGTATCTGCACCCGTGGAAAAAGATGAGACCATTTAGAAAAAGCTTGCTCTGTAATTATATAAAAGCATACAGCTGTAGAAAGAGAGAATTAAATGTAAAACCTTAGTGGTTTTTTGTTCTTTTTGTTTATTTTCAGAAGTCATTATATACTATGGAGGTGCTGCTTGTCCACAAAAAGTTAGGACAATTTCGACCGCCATGAACAAATAGAGGCTGGATAAAAATCATTGAGGGTGGGTTGAAATTACCTGTACTCTAGTACCCTCACACAATAAATTTAGCATAATGTAAATTTCCACAGCACTGATCCATCAGTACAGCAACAGAGTCCTATCATCAGCCAGATTTCCATCCAAACGTTGTGCAAATTTTAACCGAATTTCCAGAAAAAGAACATTTGAACGAATGTACATTTCCATCCACTACTGTTGTGAATATTAGGAGTTTGGCGCATCAAGATTAACAGTTGACGGCGCTAATTCTCCAGTGCCATTAAACCATTGCAGAAGAAGAGGGCGCAATGAGATGATGTAATTAAAAGAGCACCAGTCAAACCTCAAAGGAATGAAAAGAGATTAGAAAACTGATGTTAATATGACATTTGCATTTGTTTCATGTGTTAATTTAAGGAACGTTAGTCTCCTCATTGCACCACACTGATAGGATGTTTTCATCTTCCCCAACTGTTCTTCACATGCTTCATGTATATAATGATTTATTCACTTAGTCTGTTTCCGTTGCATTTTGTTGCATTTTGCTGTCATCAATACAAGCATAGAAACTCTTTTGCGATATTTCATCTTTTTGGGGGATTTCCGGCGTTTCCACTCAGGTTTTTTATGCGCAAATTGAAAATGCGCATGAAAACAGATGGATGGATGGATGAGTTGTTCTTTTTAAGAGAAATACCGATTTCAGTCACTTATTATTTCCAATCGCTCCTAGATGCCGTTTCTTTTTTTTATCATTGTTAAGATACCGTCCATAAAACTCAACACTTTCTGGTTCCCTCTGGTAAATAAAGATCCCAGCCACTATTTACGGTATAAATTATCTGTCTAATTAATCTGGCAAATAATTGCTCTTCTTGGACTTATCTGACACAGAACAGTATTCAATTTAAATTTCTAATTGACAAAAAGAGGAGGAGCAACAGATGACATTTCAAAAACGTACAGCAAAGGGGTTTGAATAAACTTACTCTCCATGAATCGATATTGCCCTTCAGGTGTAAGAGACAAACGAGGAAACAAAACACTGGGGATACACGGCGTTGACTTTCTGGCCTGACTTTTTGAGAGTGGCCTGGCTCTCATCGTTGATTTCTTTGAAGAGGGAATCTCCATTAAAACGGACGCACACAGAGAGGAAGGGGAGCATGGGAGCTTGGTGGTTAGAGAGATAGCTTCCTAAGCAGAAGTTCACCAGTCTTATTCTCAAAGTGGCTAATGTGTCCATCAATAGCCAGACAACATGTCACTGAATGCCCTTGAGAAAGATGCTTTGGGGCGGTGATCTGGCAGTGAGGACGGTGCTAATACACTGATATTGTTGCTTTGGTGCAATTAGTGCTGATGCTGAACGTGCGCTACTTGATTGGCTTGTTATCATTCTTGTATTATACTGTCACAGACTTATGAATACACCACAAATTCCTAATGAGGGATAATAAGGTTAATCAATCAGTTAATCAGTAGAGGTTTTTTAGTTCTGTCACATCATCTCCTAGCAACTACATCTGCTGTTGTCATGGGGATTCATTGCAGAATTGCCTTTGTGTAAATGATGGCAACATGCTGTAAAGTTTGGTGATATTCTATATTTTTATTATTGTCAACAAATCCCGTGAAAAAAAACAAAACCAACAAAGAAATCGATCCTACTGACGAGTATATTGTCACTGTAGTTTATTTTGAGTTGATCCCACATACACCGTCAAGCTGCTGTAAATGATAAGTAGCGCAACAAACTTGCAGATGAAGTCCCCAAAAAAGGCACTTTGCACTCGGAGCTGAGAGTCACAAACAGGCTTTGGAAGTCAGAAAGTATTGAGAGACGGACTAACGCATTGTTGGGTTTAGTCCTGCCATGAGATTTGTTGACAGTAAGAAAAAGATAGAATATTGCCAACCTTATCCTTTAAATAATGCAAACATTCTGTACATGACAATGACTGTAGAGTAAGTAAATTTTAGTAATTTGTCAAGTGAAAGTCTGTTGAGTTGTCTGATGAGGTTAAAATGTAGGTTGCTGTCTCTCAGTTAAAAGTACACATTATGTGTTTGGCATATTGTGGCATTACTAACACCAGTTTTTACAACACACACACTACAGCAGGATAAAAGCTGTCATCATGAGATGCGAATGAGAACGAGCAGATGTATCAGTTGTGACAGGATTGGCTACCAGTTAGAGCAGCACCATGGTTGTCGAATTCAGACGGCCGAATGTCCAGAAACGCAATCAGCTGTTCACAGCCACTGTTGCCCGAGGCCAGGTTACACACCTCTGAGCCACCACCCACATCACAAATGTTGTCAAAAGATACAAGTCTGGTGTTGCTCTTTGAATGGTGGAGTGATGGTTTCTTCCATTTTTTTTTCTCCTGTTAAGGGTTTTTTTGGGGGAGTTTTTCCTCATCCGAGTTGAGGGTCTAAGGACAGAGGGTGTCGTATGCTGTGCAGATTGTAAAGCCCCTTGAGGCAAATTGTGATTTGTGATATTGGGCTAAATAAATAAAATTGACTTGACTTGACTTGAATGTTTCCAATCAGCACCTTTGTAGGTGGGACTAAGGTTTTGAGCCTTGTGAAATACAACCTTTAATCAGAACAACACCACACAAAGGCACTTCTTATTAGAAAGATGTTTTTTTTTCTCCCCACAGGCATAATCAAAGGTGTAATTTGTGGATTGGCACCTCTAGTTCTTGTGGAAATAAATCGGAAAGATTTGATACTTCTAGTTGCTCCTCCTGTACATCTCAGAACTGTTTCTCTGCGGTCTACAATGAACAGAATTCTTTTCTGTATAACCAAAAAAGTTGTTCTACATAAAATGTTTCTTTTTATCTATTTTTATAAAACTTGAGGCTAACTGCACTTAACCACCAATAACACATTTGTGTCCAGTCGACACTTCTGTTTGTCGACTAACAAGAAGCCAATGTCAGGCATCAAATCAGCACCCCAGAATGTGTTAATTTTGTAATCATACCCATGGTTCACAGACACTTCACAGCTTACAGTGCGTGATGTGAAATACAATATCTGTATTGTGCTCAAGGGGTCTCAAAAGGCAATTAACCTACCAGCTATGCTAGTTATTAAATACATTTTAAAAACCTGTTTATGATGACTAAAGTGTATTATTATTTTTCTGCTTTTCTGCTGACTGAGGCCTTGGCTGAATATGACATTTGACAATTTGATCTCTCTCTCTTGGTTCAACAGAACGGTGAGGCATCACTCTTTGAGGTGAACATCCGTTACGTTGGCGGGTTGCTGTCGGCGTACTACCTGACAGGAGAGGAGGTAAGATTAATAGATGTCTGTTATCCCTCTACTCTGGTGAGATCTGCTGCTTCCTTTATCCCCAACCAGCCCTGCAGTTTGAATGATGAACAGGCTGCGTTTGTGTGTCTGTGTGTGTAGTATTGTGTCACCAAAGTGCCCACATTTCTCGTCGCAAGTTTTCCAACCAAAACAAAATTGCTTGCTTACACAGAATATATAAGGCTCATTGGATTTTTTTTTTACCTCATTATTTTCAGTGAAAATATGACTTATTATATATTTATGTTTCCACACATCTGGAAGTCTTTGTGGTTACTTCAGTTAACAGTGAACAAGACCCTGTTTTGACAACCAGAGTATGTAATATATAATATTTTATTTTGATTTTAGCATCTTACACGGTGCTACACAGTTTCAACAGAATTTCACATTTTAACTGTTTTTCTTTAGCTTCCAGCTCCCTTCATTTTTTTACAGATAGAAATACATAAAAGAAAAAAAGAAAAACAAATCAATGGGGTAACACAACCCTCGTTTAGCTAAATTCTAGTACATGCTCTGCTAAAGGCGGATGGAAGCTAAAGATTACACTGTTGAGAAAACAGAGAATACAGTCTGCTGCTTAAATCAGTTTACGTTTTGATTCTGGATTTGTTTTAGATGAACAACTATGGTGTTGTGATTTGTTTCCAAAGCGTGTTAAAATGCTGCACCACTCTGATTCTGATTTGACAGGCATGGCTCATTGATGTTGTGGTATTTTGAGCCGTCCATCATGACAAAATGACAGACAAAACAGAAGTTAAAATAATTAAAACTGGTGGTCATAACACCAAATTATCTGGGAGAATCCTGTGTTTTTACATGAAGTAACACTGAGGATATTGTATAAAGAAAAAATGTGAAATGGGTACATAGAATTGGGAAAAACAGTAGCAGCTCCTCCGCCTCCACAACTATATATGTATCTAAAAAGGAGGGGGAAGAAGACGCATCAATTATTAGAAAATTTATGGCATGTTAGTAATTTAAGAGAGTATAGCATGGATTTAGTAACCTTGTTGTATTAACAGAGCCATTACAGGACAGTTGTTTATAAATTTAGCCTTATTGCACATGTCATTTGTTCCATTTCATAAAAGATTTCTTTTAAAAGAAAGGAAACTGAAAATACTGAAAGGCAAAGTGATTGAGAATTGCTTTCCTCTGCTTGAAGAACTGCCACAGTCGTGTCCTTGAAGAAGCCGCAGTCGCTCCAGTGAAGCTGCTCAGCGGCCAAGTGTAAAGGCCTGTGGTTACGATGGACAGCTACCAGGTGTGAAGCCGTGAAACTTTATGAGTGTGAAGCGCGGCCTTGCCAGAGAAGAAGTATGAGTGCTCTGTAAACCTTGGCTGGATAAATAAAGGTTTAAAAATTGCCTGCGACAACCACAGAGCGCAAATGGTCCAGTTCATTATCAGTGCATTGTGAAGTCACTGGAGGTCAATGTGTCACCGTAATGAGCATCAGCCCGTAGCAGCCTCCTGGAGCGTACACTCACCATACACTGCAGTTGTGCTGTTTTGAACACCACTCTATCGAAGAGGCTACAATCTGTGCAGAAGCAGCATTAAATGGAGAGAGGATCCAGTGACATATGAACACTCAAGTCGCTTTAATGGACATTGATTTGCAGGCCAGGCGAGTTGAGGAGAGAGCAGCATAAAATTGTCCACCACTGCTGGATGAATGAAATATGAATACATTGCTGGAGCAGAATATATTGTTGAATCCATTATTCCACATTTGCGTGTCATTAATGCCATGCAGAAAATGTTCTATTTTATTCACTAGTCCATGGGCATTTCTATATACGGCAACGATAATGACGTTTTCTAATAGGAGTGTGTGTGTGCGAGTGTGCAAAGAAAGAGTGTATTATCCATGAAGTTTACTCTTATCTCGCCGTATCACGCAAGGACATTCACGCCCTCTCATATCCTGTTGAAAAGAAAGAGACACCATACAACAGCTAGCTTTAACACCCTTACATCTTGTAGCTTTCTTTCACAGCTGCAGTTTGGTTCATTTGTTCCGGACCGAGGGAAGAAATAATGCATTGTTGCCTTTTAGTTCTGGTCCAGTTCGTGTTGACTCTGAATTACTTCAAACAAACCAAGAGGAGTAAACATGAAGTCATGTGAACTGACAAGTAACTCATCCCTTGGATGGTTTTGGTGATTGTCATCCTGCATCATCATGTCATTAAGGTCTTTACGACACCTTTATGTGTACATTTATCATATATTGTGTTCACAAAGAGCTCATAAAGGAATAACTAATCATTCACTTTCTGAAGAATCAGGGAAGTGCCTGCATTTACATTTGCGTCAGCACATACATGTTAACATGGTTACCAAATTATCTTGCATGAATGTAGGCTATATATAACGCTTATTACAGGTTGAGAAATTGTTTTCTTAACAGTTCACAATTACAACATGTTTCTTTAGTAGTTTAGCTTTTGAATTCATGCCAGAGTTTGATTGACAGCTTTCACACCAGCCTAAACGAACCAAACCAAGCGTGCAAATGCACCAGTTTGTTTTTGTCTGAACCACATAAAACTGGTGAAAGCACCCTTAATCATCTTCTTTCTTTGCCCTACTTTCTTCATCTCACCACACTGAAGACATTATTGTCTTCGTGATTAGTGTTCCCATCCATCTCTGCTTTGTTCAGACGACTGCAGTCCGTTCCCCACGTTATTTTCTTTGGTTTGGCCTTTCTTAATGTTTACAGTACGCAATCTTTCTCATGAGATGGAGCACACCATCTCAGTTTCCTGACGGACGTATCTATACCCTTTGCCCCGGTGCAGTTATCCATCACATGGCTCACTTGTGCGCTTTCTGTGAAGGGTCCCCGAGAGCGAGATTTATAGCTACCTGATACCCCTCCCCTCGATTAGGGTCTTTTCCTAGGAGTCTGCTGTTCCATCCGAATGATAAAACCGACAGATTGAAGGTCTGTCGCTGCTGCAGAGACTTAAATCACCGGAGATACAGTGTGGGAGACTATTACGATATTGTGGATCCGGTTTGACCAGAAGACATTCGGCAGCTGGTGCCGCTGTAAATGATTGCTGGGGAGCGGGTGATGATTATGGCTCCTTGCGGGATGTAGTTTGCCGGTGAAGTGCTTGGAGCAGAACAGGAGCAACACCTGATCATTAATAACCTCCTGTTGTTTTGACCGTGTGTGTGCACTATTTATATGTGTGTTTTCTTGTGGCCCCAGAAGGATCATGGCAAGTCTTTATGGAAGCAGTCCCCAGGTTAAACGTGTTGTTCAAACGGGTCTGGACGCGGCCGCCCCTGCTCCTTTTGCCACTCTTTTGTCATTCGCCATCACACACTCCTGACCAGGCCAAATGGCTCCAATTCAAGAGAAGTGGTAATTACAGTGCTGCAGGTGTTAGATGTGCATGTCCTTCTGTGATGGCCATTTGTCTATACCTTAGGGCTGCCTTACAGATTTCTCTGTTGCTTATTTTTTATTAATTGTTTAATCGTTTAGTCTATAAAAAGTCAGTAAAAAGCTCATTAAAATTTCCCAGACACCAACATGACTATTGTGCCACCAGCAGTTGGTTTCCGTTTAACAAAATGTTGCTAGTAGCTGTTTCTTTCAATCAGTTTATTCCATTATATTAGCTGTCTGAGGCAAGTGTGTTGCAATTACTGACTATTAGTGATGGGCTAGTTGTGAGAGAATATATTTTACTCTTTTTACTTTCACTCTTGTGGATATTTTGTGGATATGTGTATGTTTACCAGATGTATTGTTACTACTGGGGACTGTTGTTCTTGTAATGGTGATACTTTGATTCTTCTTAGCATGAGGGACAATGTAACTGATTTAACAGTTAGTCTATACTCTGGTGAATCCAGTATTCTTGTTACTGTACTAATTTTATTGCTACTGAAGCTGCCGAACTAACCGCTAACAGGCTAGCCAGCTGGGAACGGGCTAGCGCCAGTCACATTAGCTCTCCAGTGCTAACTGACAGTTAGCAAGTTCTTTAGCTTGTAGTTCACAAAGTTTATATAAGAATACTTGTTCAATCGACTCCTGTCTCGTAACTAGAGCTGCAACGATTAGTCGATTAATTGATTAGTTGTCAACTATTAATCGCCAACTATTTTGAGATTCGATTAATCGTTTTGAGTCATTTTTTAAGAAAAAGTGTTCAAATTGTTTGATTTCGGCTTCTCAAATGTGAATATTTTCTGGTTTCTTTAGTCCTCTATGACAGTAAACTCACTATCTTTGGGTTGTGGACAAAACAAGACATTTGAGGATGTCATCTTGAGCTTTGGGAAACAGTGATCTACATTTTTCACAATTTTCTGACATTTTATGGAACAAACAACTAATCGATTAATCGAGAAAATTATCTACAGATTAATTGATAATGAAAATAATCGTTAGTTGCAGCCCTACTCATAATTGTCCATTAACCATTCCTCTCGTTTAGAGCCATTTATACTCTGACAAGCACATTTGTTTCGTGATTGTCCAGTTTCATCTAACCTCCTCTGTCAAACTTCACCAAAGTTGAACTGGACACGAAAAAAAGCGTATTTACTCCCCTCACCCCCATTTGCCGTACAATATTGTTTTCACACAGTTTCACAATTGCTTCGAGTAGAAACGTCAACTGCTGTCTTCAGCCTTTATTGGAAGTGTGTTTAGCTTGCAGCTGTGCACCTACATGCATAGTGAGGACAGAGATGTCTTCAAATTGCTTGTTTTGTCTGACCAACAGTCCCAAACCCTGAAATATCCAATGCAATTTAAAAACACAGAAAAGAGGCAAATCCTCTCAGAAGCTGAGAAGCTGTTTCTGCTTCAAAACTGACTTCAACAATTAATGGATTAATAACATAGTCACCGAATAATTTTATGTTGATTGACAAATTACAAAAAATTATCAAATATTGTATATTATGCATTTTTCCTCAAACATCTCCTCATCTCCATATACTTAAGCTCCTGTGTGTTAATCATAGCAACGTCTCTTGTATTTGAATTAGTCTGTGTACAGTTATGTGTTTGTCTCCATACAGTACATAAGACGGGTGACAAATTAAAGGAAAAACCTGAATAAATGAGTGGAGAAACATAACGAATGCAGATCCGGTGGCTCTGTTATGCTGTTGGGGGCATTTTGCTGGCATGGTTTGGGTCCACATGTCCCCTTAGAGGGAAGGGTCACTGCAAATCAATACTAAGTTGTCCTGAGTGGTCACCTTTATCCTATGATGAAACATTTCTATCCTGATGGGAGTGGTCTCTTCCAGGATGACATTGCCCCTATCCACAGGGCACGAGGGGTCACTGAATGGTTTGATGAGTATGAAAATGATGTGAATCATATGCTATGGCCTTCGCAGTCACCAGATCTCAACCCACCTATGGGAGATTTTGGACCGACGTGTTAGACAGCGCTCTCTACCACCATCATCAAAACACAAAACGAGGGAATATCTTTTAGAAGAATGGTGTTCATCCCTCCAGTAGAGTTCAGAGACTTGGAGAATCAATGCCAAGGCGCACTGAAGCTGTTCTGGCAGCACGTGGGGGCCCAACACCTTACTAAGACACTTAATGTACATCTGCATTAGCATGCATGTCTTTTCAGGTGCTTGTGCATATTCTATGCGCCCCTTTCTTCACCTCCATATAAGAACATGCGTGTTCGTATGTCAACTCGACCTCAATTTCTCCACTGCATGCCTGCGTGCAGTCGTGTGGGGTGTGTTTCATTTGTCAGTGTCCATTTATATGCATATGAATGTGTGTGGTGGTGAGACCTTGTTGTCTCATCCCCTTCCCTTAGCAAAAACAGAGAACAGTAAAGGGAAAAAGGGAGATGGGGGGTGTTGGGGGGCGGGGGGGGGTTGAATTCAATCAGCCTTGTGTGAAAATTGCCCGCGGGCTGAGCTGAAGCAGCAGGGAGAGAGCGGCAGCAGCCGGCAGAGGAGAAGAAAGACGTGTGTTCATATGCTCATCAGCAAGAGGAAAGAGGAGATGAAGGGAAGGAGAGGGGTGAGATCAGGAGAGGTGAGGGAGAGAGAAGTGCGTTCATGTGCTGATCAGCAAATGTGAGAGTGCACAAGAAGGTGATACATACAACAGGAGGGGAGAGGGGGCAGGACTAGAGACAGAGTTAGAGAGATAGTATAAAAGATAGAAATACATTTTTTTTGCACATTCACATGCTGGTCTGCCTGTGCTATAGCTGCACCACCTTCCCAATCCATTCTGCTTGTTCTCTACAAAGAAATTACTTTTTGTTTTCTGTTGACCTTATCGTACAAACATGTCGTCTACCAGCATGTAGCATGGCGCTGAAATAGTTATTTAGCCAACAACTTTCATAATATGGGGCAGCTGTGGCTCAGCAGGTAGAGCAGGTTGTCTATTACTCGCAGGATCGATGGTTTGATCCCCGGCATACGTCAAAATGTCCTTGGGCAAGACTCTGAACCTCAAATTACTCCCGACAGTTAGGCTACTGCCTTACATGGTAGATGACTGCCATCTGTGTGTGTGAGTGGGTGAATTAGGGACAAAATTGTAAAGTGCTTTGTAAGAATAAATGAAGTCCATTTAATAAGAGTGGAAGGTAAGACTGAAAATACTGGATTTATAGCACTGGATTTATGGCGACTGGTCCTTATATAGAGGTTCCCAGGTACTGACTGATGTTATTTGGCCAGTGACAATCCATCAACCCTGGATATATTTTTCTCTACATCTCGTGGAGTTTTCAACTGCAGTTCTCCTGTTGTTTAGAGGAGTAGGATCCTGCAGCAGGTGATGATAGACAGCTGTCAGTCCCTCCGAGTATAACAGACAGGTGGGTGCTCATGCACATTATTTATTTATACATATGAAGAACCTGAGAGTGACTCCAACTCAAGAGTTATGGGAAGAGTGTATGTATGGAGTTAGTCTGCTGCTGGGTTATTTAGGATGACAGTTATATGGTACATAAACAGGTTTGTTAACCTTGTTAAAGCAAACAGCCTTGAACAAAATATCTCAGAAAATGATAATATTAACTCTAAACATGTAAAATCATTTGGTTGTTGATATGAAGACTTCTAAAAAACATAACATTGTGTTTCGATTGTCATCTGAGCTAGTTGTTGATTTTCTAATTTACATTTTTCGTGGTCAAAAGAACAACGTGGCCGTGGCAAATTAAGTGGAATTGGAGGAATATGTGTTTTAACATTCCAATTTTTCTGGGGAAGGGCCCCTAGACTCCCCATGTAATTGGTCCTCTCCCATGTGTGACGGACTATTTCTGCCCATGAAAGATGCACAGAGGCAGGGAAGAAGAAAGACAGACAGATGGGGAGGAAAGTCAGGAGAAGAGAGTAGAGAGGCAAATAGGCGGAGAGGGGAAGCAGGCAAGACAAAGTAAGGAGAAGAAAGAAAAATGCAAAGCCAGAGAGGGAGGCTGGGGGAAAGAAAATAATGATAGCATGAAGGAGGGGGAGAAGAGGGGAAAAGACAGAAAGAGAGAGAGAGATACTGTGGAGAGAGAGAGAGAGAGAGTATATTTTCCTGCTGTTGGCAGGTAAGGATTAGGACTCATCATTACAATTACTGGTAGCAGCCACGTAATGAACCTCATTTTACTCTGCAAACTCTTGTCAAGCCAACAAATAAAAGTCAAAGCACTCATTCTAAAAATAAACTTTGTACTAGACTATACACAGCTACTCATATCAAGGCATATGTTTTCTGAGAATTGAAATGCTGCTGTGGTTCTCCTTTTTGAGGAAATAAACACTTTTCTTATCTTGTTAACTGCTTATTTCTATTTCGGGTCGTTCACACAATCACATTCTCGCCTATAACCGGTTGGTGGTCTTCAATCCACCTCTTTTACATCTCTCTGGGATGAGGGTAGGAAAAGGAAAGGGCCGCAAATCTAACCTTTTCTATGTTGGAGCACTAGAGCTGAACACTAAAGTACTCTGACATCCCTAGGTTTGTTTTCTTTTCTTTCCTAAAGTTCATAGACTTTAATCTTTGTTCACGGCCTGTGGGTCTCTTTTTAAAACCTGGTGGCATCATATAAATACCATAGTTTTAGATGTTTCTTTGTGAGGGAATGTGGTGGGTGATGGGGTTTAGTGTTAGCACCAGTCCGTGTTGTTTTCCTTCTAATTTGGGTGACCCACTTCTGTCTCCAAATATGGTTTTATTTTGGGTCATAACACAGGAGAGCGCTCCCACACAGACAATATAAATATCGCACATATCACAAGAAAAAAAAAACAGTAAATGGTAAATTCCTCTCCGAGATGACAGTTTCTTTATTTGTCTCTATTTGGGTGTTTTTCTCTGTGTCACAGCATCATTAAGTCGCATCATTAAGTGCCGAGGGAAAGTCAGTTGTCATGTTAGTTTGCAGTGTGTGCTGCATGCATTAACGGGGGAACAAAGTTTGTTCTCAGACTGAATGACTTGACCTTTACTCGCCTGCTTGAGGAGATCATGCAGAGCAAATTGATATTCATAACACAGCTAATGTCGACCAGTATGTCTTAAGACTCAATCACAACCTGATACGCAGGAAGAATATGAAAATGATCTGCCTCTGTACATGTGCCTGCACGTCTGTTTTTCTCTCTTTTTCTCTCTGCGTGTCTCATTCCTACAGCACCTCTGGAAACATTTCCAACTCCCTTGGCGTTTTCTGCAGTCATGCAGCTGAATTCAAAATGGGTTGTACTGAGACTTTTTTATTTTTTATAATTTGTACATTTGTATTATGATAAACGCAACATGTTTCTAATTTTATGAAATTGATATATTGAAATTTCAAATAAATATTCAACCCTCTGGGCTGCACTAACATTACAGTGCATGGTGGGAGTGGAGTTGCGTTTCTCTAGGGCACACCCAGGCTTTTTTCTTGCCCACGCCTGTTTGAAATTTCGTGACTTGCTAAAAAGTGTAAACTTGACTACACTTATGTGTGAGGAGTGGCACAGAGAGGCTGTTTTGGTGTCAAGGATCACTAGGATTTGCTGCCCACCTGCTATGGCACACTCATGTACTATCCAATTTTCATAGATTAAACAAACAGTGTGTGCATAAAGGATATGCTGGCCAGTGAGCAAACATAATAGTGTCAGCACGGACCATGGTTTACACAGAGAATAGTGGAGGTGCTGCCTCTTCTATGGTTGTTTAAGGTGGACACCGTCTTGTCCAATAGCCAACTGACCCTTTGGTCGGCTGTGTGAGTCTTTGCTTGAAGTCACTGAACAGTTTCTTCCATTAAACATTTCACTTTGCACCAGAACAACATCAAACATCTCCTTTAAGCTAAATTAATTTATGGTCCTCAATGGCGATTCTGCACCTCCCAGAGACACAAAGCACACTGTTTTCAAAGGAACAGAAAACTGGTGATTTGCTTAGTCATGACTGGTGCGGGGCCCCGCCACACCTTCTGGTAACGTTCTTCCTAATTTGACCTCATTTCCCACCGTGCTGCAGTTGCACCTTTCAGCCCTGGCCACAGTATTACCCAAATGTCAGCTGCCGAGCCATATGCACCTGCACCATGCAGCATTGACTGTGTGCTTCTGACTCACAAACACAATGTGATCCGAATAAATTATTTGCACGGGCATCTGGGTGCAAGCACATCTTTTTCATCTGTCTTCTATCAGCTTAGTGTTACTGTATTTTAGGATTTGTGCCTGTTCTTCATTGCAGATTTGTAGCTTACATTGTTTGCTTTGAGGCTATCTCACGTTATTCCCCGCCTCACTTCTGTCTCCGAGTCCCGCGGCAGATCCTCGATAATGTTTCATTTCTGACTTGCTCTGTTATCTCTTTTTCTGTAAAAACATTGTTCAAAATCATTAAAACAGTCTGTGGCCCAGCAATCAAGTTCAGCAGATTTGACTTTCCCTGTGTTTGAGCTAAAGCAGCCAATGACGACCCTTTGTGTCTGTCTGCTACTACTTCATGTCTCTCAAATCACCCACTGCAGCAGCCAGCAACAGAGAAATTATATCATCCTCCCTGCTGTGACCGTGTCCCAGTGGAAAGGCTTAGGTTGTAGTGGAGTTTTTTTTCACAGTACAGTCAGTTACTGTATACGGGGATCCAATTGAATAAATCTGAGCCTCAGTGGTACAGCGGGTGCTGATATTCATCAGAGTGTGCAAGGAGAGGATCGCTTTTCAGTCATCCTTTAGGGAGAGACAGGGATATACTCTCCTGCCAGTTGAAGGGTACAGTGCCTTTTCTGACACCCCATCCCCCATCACACTGTCTGACTCTTACATAAGCCGTGCTGAGAGGCAAAGAAAAATGGGAATATGAAGTCTGGTTGAAGTGGGAGATATATGGTTAGCTGGTGCAGGTGGGGAACATTGTAGACGGAAATAATATATTGTGTTGACGATGCAGAGTATGTCTGTATGGCCCTTATGTAGAAGAAAAGTAGTGCCTCCTGTAATTTAAAGGAATGTGCAACTACAGAAGTAAAAACATCCACTACAAAACCATGATCTTTGATGTCATCTGAAATATTTATAGTAGCTTTAAGTATTTATAACATAGGAATGGTGACTGTGATTGTTTCCAGTATGTTTTATGGTCTACCACTTTGGTCGAGACTGAAATATCTCAACAACTATTTGATGGATTACTATGAAACTTGGTGCAGACATTCAAGTGGCCCACAGGATGAATCGTTATAACTTTGTTGATTTTCTGACTTTTCCTCTAGCGCCACCACCAGGTCAGAATTTGAACTTGTCCAATACTGCAAAACTAACGACATTCCCATCAGCCTGAGTTTTAATGTCTCTTTAATGCTAATTAGCGAATGTTAGCATGCTAACACAATGGTGAACATTATACCTGCTAATCATCAAGACATTAGCATTTAGCTCGAAGTACAGCTGTGCCAAATTACAGCGTCATAGAGCCGCTAATATGGCTGCACTGTACGCTCTTAGTCTTGTTTTATCTTGATTCAGAGCTGGCTGCTACAAGGTACAAGCTACAATATGTGGTCCAGCTGTTGATGTACTATATGCTGATTAATTATGGTGTCATAACCTGATTTGAATATCATCAGTTTCTTTAACATATCTCAATTTTGGATACATCTCCTAATATAGCACCTCACAGGCTTTATTAACTGGCAGGAACAGTTATTTCCTTTTAATTGCAATTCACGCTCATATTTCTTTAAATACCATGAGGCTCGCCTTCTGCAAGTGTTAGCCAATTAAGAAATTTTTGCAAAATAAAAACCGGAATACATTTACACAAAACCTGGTACATTACAATAGCTTTAACACTGGAGTCGGGAAAAATAAATTAGTACAGTAAGTGTAAATGAGCCTGAACTCACACCGGCGTGCTTGTATCGAGTTCATGTTAGTGTTGTGCGTGTGTGTTCTGCTGCCTGTGTGTGAGCAGTAGCTTCCTGTGCATTTTATCTGTTCGTCTCCTTTTGCTGAAGAGCCGAAAAGTGGTCTTGGAAGAAATTTCATTTCCTCAGATCAAACTGGATCATCATAATCGCACAGTAACCTGCCGCACTCCGTAGTCCCCGCCGCAGGCTTAGCCATGAAAGGAAAGCTCCCTATCCCAAACCCTCATTCTGCTCTGTGTACAAACACCTAATCCCATTTGTGCAGAGTTAAAATGACTGCTCCGCTCCACTCTTACACCTTTCAGTTTTATTATGGAATTAAGAGGCACTGGATAAGAACAACATCTCATAACCAGCAGCTCGCACATCTTGCATTATAGCTTGTTCAAATGTTATATGCATCAGAGCGTGCAGCTTATTTAATATTTGTTTGGTTCTTGTACAGTCTGTTAATAATAACTCACTCACTGAATAAATCTGTCACTCAACAATAAGCTAGGAGCTTGTTTGCCAGAGCTGCAGCCAAGCCGAGCTCCTAAGGATATATTTCTGTGACTGATTGAATTACCACATGATTAAGAATGCGAATACTGTTTTTTCGGCTGCGAATTAAACACACGAGCTTTTCTTTGCTGTATATTGCTGCCCTTGATGTGTCCCTACCTTCTCTCGATCAGTTTATTAGTTTTCTTCCTGTAAAAACCCTTCAATTAGTCTTTTTTTTTTAGCAGTACATAACATTCTTGCTGAAGTAATTGGACTCAGCTTTGGCACCGATCCAAATGAGCCCAAACCTCAACAGAACCCCCATTGAGAGACTGATGAAATTTGGGTGCTTTTTTTTTTTTTTCCACAAGTCCCGCCAGTCAGTAAGGACGCGACACAGACCAAACAAATCAAATCCAGGGGATCATTAGGCTGTTCTTAATGATGTAAGCCTTGTGGCATCCAGGCCTTTTCATTCAGACTTTGCCACCGGGCCTTATTTAGAAGCTTCAGTGCTCCTCTCTGTCCATCAGCAATTTAAGGAGAGAAAGAGCCTTTTCGTGCCTCTGAGGATGAACTGAAGACGTTTAAACACAATCTAAGTTTTCAATATATTTGACTGACAGCAGACACAAAGAAATCTAGGGTAAAAAGAGTGTTTAGCTTAGAAAATTTTACACTGTCACGTATGGCAAGGTTTGCTTTTGGATGTTTTATCAGCCTGCAAAGACATAAGAATTTGATTTAGTAAAAGAGGTCCCATTATTTCCTCAGTACACTATACAGCATTATTTAAGGGTCAGTGAGCTGGCTTTTAACAGTGAAAGTATCGATCCTTATGGCTTTGGCTGCAATCAATGTCTTCCTGGAATTGGAGAGTGTGTGTGTGTGGTGGGACTGGTGGCTGATTTGTCGCTGGGGAGGTTGAACGACTTAGTGATGCATACAGATCATGCATACAGTCAGCGTAAAATGAAGAAAGAAAAACAAAAGAAAAGATAAGAAAAAGAAAAGAAGTTCCCTTATTAGCACAAGTTTACATAGCAATAGTGGATTTGAAGGCTGCAGCATCCAAATGTGTTGAACCCTGCACTGCCTGTTTCCTTTGATTTGTATAGTTTCCAAAATTGAGAAAGAGTTGATGAGTTGTGTAGAAGCCAGTATAATATCACGTGTTAGGATATGAAAAGATCCCACAGCCAAACTGACAGTGAAGTTTTGCCAGGAGTCTTGCCTATTGTTATGTGGAAGCTGAAAGGAAATAGAGAAACATGGAAATTTGAATTGATAGCATTTGTTTTTCAAGCCTAAACACACACCACGGCTCATGCTGCCAAGGGGGTATTTCGAATTCACACAGTGTTGGCCATAACCGCTTTTTATTCAAAACAAGACCCCATGGAATTGGTTTGGGTGGCGGCCTCTCTAAACATGAGCAACAGAGATAAACGTGTGTGCCAGTGCGAGTTTGTACATCTTTGTGAGTGTGTGTGCGCGCGCATGTATTGTTTGTATACAAAACAATAACTCTTCACCAAATATGAAAGGTGCAGCGCATTGAATATGACGCCCCACACTCCAGAAACATCAACACAGTGTCACAAAGAGGAGACAGGATGGCCGCAGCCTCAGAACAAACAAGCCGGAGCAGAACAGCTAAGATTGTTGACAGCGAAGTTGATTCAAAGTGAATTTTGGGTCAAGAGGAAAACTTGAGCTGCAATATTGCCACAGAGGCAGCATGACAACAATATGAAAAATAGTCCAATTTTGGTCTAGAAGACTAAGTCTGTCTTATTGAATTCCATTTTGGCTGATTAATGTCTCTGTGCCGTCCCCAGCACAGCGATACAGCGTAAATTGCCGCGTCTTTTCAGTTCCAGTCCAGATGTAATTGAGTGTGTGTTTTTCATGAAGCTGCAGCGGCCATTAATTAAGCACATAAAAAGCATTACATTAATTGTGGGACAGGTTAGAAAGCCTACTTGCGGTAATCAATTAGATGATAAATAATGAATGAAATCTCACCATTCGCCTTGGGAAATTCAATTATTTATCATCCTCGCTTCTTCCCTGGAGGAACCTCCACATCTGTGTAACAGCTCAGGTAAACTATTGGCTTAACATCTTCACCGCTGACGACTGCAGGTTTGTGTGTGGCACAGCAAACCACCAGCCACAATGCACATATTAACACATACATAGGTACATAAAGACCAACACCCATGCACACACACACACACACATTTAAACCGACATTATCTCAATCCCAGGCGGAGGCGGTAATTGATCTGTTTCTTCACATTTAATGTAACTCAACTAGCTAATGGGCCGGGCCTCTTAGCAGTCATGCGAGCAGAGATTTGGAAGCACTCCCCTCAGAGCCGATGATTGGGGAGGATGAACAGCCGTCAGGGCCGGGCCGACTGCTCCTCGCTCTTCCTCACCAACAAATAGCCCCTTCCTGACTTAAATGTATCATTACGGCTGCAGTGCATGTCCTTTTGTTCGCTGTGTGGGTAATGGAGCCCAGTCTCGCCGCTGCTGACACGTCCTTCAGCCGCCAATCAAAAGGACGTGTCCGGACACGGTTCCTGAGAGATGCAATGATGATTTACTGTCTAGTGTGAAAAATGATATTGAGTTTGCTCCAAAGTTGCGGTCATGACTTGCAACATTAAGTTGTCTTTGCTCAAACTCTATTTTCACCTCCCTGTTTTTTTTTAAATCTAATTTCTGTCCCTTTTTTCTCCCCAGCTTTATCTTCTTTATCTTGGTTGTAGCATTACTCCATGTCCCTGCCAGCTGAATGCATGGCTTCTCTCTCCCTTTGTATTCTCCTGGAATGGTGCTGCTCTAAGCTGCACACAAAGTGAGGTTGCCCTGGGATAAAGGAGTCAGCTCACAAACTCCACCTGAGGTAGTTACGCTTCACTGTTCGTCTGAGGAAAGAGGGGACGCAAACAAAGTGTCCCCTCGGGCCTGTGGGAGAGCCTGTGTTCACAGCACGCCTTCGGCAAGGGGAGTTCATACATCTTAGTGTTTTGGTGACAGAGTTCTTTCTCTCGATCTCTCACTCTTTTCTCTGCCTTTGCAGGCAATTGAAGGCCACATACAGCACACCACTAATCAAAACACTATGTCTGATGAACCGAGCAGAAAATTTATCGCCCTCCTTCAGTTTTTTGCTCCCCTTCAGTCTTTACAATGACTATTTGTGTTGTGGTATCTCTTGAATCTGAGTTCATGGTCCCTCGTGGCAGCATGAGCCAGAACCATCCACACGGAAACTCTTCAGGGCTCTCTCAAAGAAAGCTTCCATCTGCACCCTGACGATAAATTATAATCCTGTTTCTCGTATGTAAATGAAATATTGTTCCTCTCCAACTCTTTATCTACTATTATGAATGTCATCTGTATTTTTACTTTTTTTTTTTACCTCAGTTATCTGTGGCGGTGCTGCAGTTCATCGGGATGAGATTAAAGAATCGACTTTCCTACTGCGAGTTCCCATGATTGATTGCTCTCAGGTGATTGGCAGTTGGAATTATGATTCCTACTGTGAATTCATCCACTTGATTTGATTCTCCGCTTGAAATGCTTTTAATACTCACAATCCCACAGTGCAGTTGGTGTCTTAGTGAGCAGCGAGGCCGAGCATGGCCATCAGCTGACTGATGGCTCACTGCTGCTGCTGTTGACATGCAGCTTGTGTCGAACGGCTCATGATCAGCCTGTGTTACTGCTCTATGGTCGGCATGGTCACTGCGGGTGGTCTGATTGAAGTCAGAGAACACGTTTAGTTATGGCAAGCACAGATCACACTTTGTTGGTTGCAAAGAAAAGCCTCCCTGGGAAAAACAAATGCTCCAAAAATCAATCCTGAGTGTTTTACAACTGTGCCTTGCAACAGTCAGTGCTGGGGTTTTGAAAGCCATTCTGCCATCAGTCACTACCCACGGTCTGGGCTTACAGTCTGCCTGCCTAGTCATGCAGGAAATACAATATCTGTGTGGTCACGCCATGCTTTATAATTTCAGGGAAAGACTGTGGCGTACAGTACAGATGTTCCGTTAAAGCAATTTGCAGCTACACATTTACACGTACTCACACAAGATACAGCTCCTGGTGTTACTCATGTTGCACATACAGGCGTGAATAAGATAAAAACACCTACAGTACAATGTGTCGAAGTCAGGATAAAAAGCACTGCAGTTGTGAAGCTTATAATGTCAGAGAGGTGTTGATGGAACATTCTGAAGCTTGTGTTGTTGTAATACTGCATTGCTGTATTTAAGGTGAGATAAAACAATTAAATCATTTTTGATAGGAATTTAATCTGCAACCATTTATAGACATAGATGAATTTTTACATCATTTTTTTCTTGCAAAAATGCCAAAAAAAATCATCAGTTATGTGATACTGAGCTGAATATGTTCGGGTTTTAGAGTGCTAGTCAGGCTAAACAAGCAATTTGATTTTTTTTATTATTTTTTAAAATAAAGTCAGTTGCAGTCCTAATTTCAGGTATGTACAGTGTTCCTGTTATTAGTCCATACAGGAGAAGGGTGTGTGTAAATGTGTGTGTTTGTGCGGTTTAGCCGTTATTTATTGCAGGGCTGTCATATTGGATTGCATTACATTGTACAAGAGTTGCTGTTACCATGTCCATCCTCATTATTCATATTTTAAGTTCTACTGCAATCACGGCTACCCTGATACAGGGTGAACTGATACAAACATTTATCATACTCAACCCTCAGATGTCTACATTACTGTGTAGTGAGTTCTCCTGTCTAAATTGTTCGTTTACTGCTCATACAGCCCTCGCTCGGCCTTTTCTTGTTTTCCTTTGCAGAGTCTGTCTTTATTACTGGCTTTGCAGCTGTCTTAATTTCCCCCATGTGGGTCAGTAGTTTGATCTTTTACCCCTCAGAGCCTCCCAGTATAACCTGCTTTCTCCAACTGGGAGTTATGAACTTTGCACACGGGTATTTTAATGGTAGCTGCTCAGGTAAAGCAGAACATTAGTCATTTACTGTCCGTGCTTTTAAGCCAGGCTTGGAAACCTTCCTCTTCATACTTTTAGGAAAAGTGCCTCCATATGTGCATGACATCCATATCAGGCTACATCCTGCTTCCCTCTGTACATGGTAATGTACAGGTGAAGATGAATGCTGACTTTACAAAAAGGATTTTGTATTCACACTCTCCGGTGGCTCTGGGATAGTGAACCCATCACTCTGAGTAGGTTAGAAATAGGATTATAGCGCATTCTGACAGTCGGGGGTGAAAAAGAGTTTGATATATTGGTTAATATGCATGCAGGCTTAAGCCAACAGTTCTGGGCCTGTTCCCAAGCGGAGAGGTGTGTAGATCGGGTATTAACTCTGCTGAAAGCCCAGAACTGGTCTTTTCTGAAAAGTAGGACAACTGCCATCTTTGCAGGAAGGTATTTTATCACCAGGTGACAGTAGCCAGGTGGTACATGTCACACTTAGTGGATACAAATATGGTACAAACGAAGAGAACGTCAAAGTGTGAGGGCACGTAGATGTGCACTCTGACGTGTCTATATAAAAACTAAATACACACAGAAATACACGAAG
Organism: Oplegnathus fasciatus; assembly: GCA_003416845.1. Classification (NCBI taxonomy): domain Eukaryota; kingdom Metazoa; phylum Chordata; class Actinopteri; order Centrarchiformes; family Oplegnathidae; genus Oplegnathus; species Oplegnathus fasciatus. Next base: position 55,270 of record NTHP01000355.1, on the reverse strand, counting down.
CATTCACACACACCGTAAAGTGTGCCCATAAAAAGACACTGCATGTGGGAGAAGGAAGTGAAATATCAATTATTTGTGTCCCGCCTATATTTCCAAGCTGCTTCGGGGCACTTTGCACTCTTACTTCTCGCTCTGTATTTATCTGTGTACAATTACAAATTTGTAAGAGCCAAGATATTTCTAAGAAACATGCTTTGCAGTCCCCCTTATTGATTCTTAAAAGCGAAGTTTAGACATACGACACTGCCCTTTATCTTGCTGGTTTTGCACGTACAGTATGTGAAGTATGTGAAGTGTTTACAATATAACAGACCAGTGCTTAAAAGTTCGGCCAACACATCACAATGCCATTGATTTTCTAAGCAACAGAAATAGTAAAAAATGTTGCTTACCGCAGTTACCTGTTGGGGTTTTGATGTTCGACCAAACTGCAACTGAGTGCCTTTTAATGAGCTGTTTCTTCTTTCACCATTCCTCCCTGCCAAATTTCAAACTGATCTGGTGCTAAAAAAAACATATAAAGTGCTGAAAATGTTAATTTATTTGGATATAGCCCTATCTTTACTCATCCAAGACTTTACAGCCATTAATGTCAGTGACTAAGGCTACGGGAAGCTATAGTTGCCTCATAAACAACATTTTAGACGTGGCATGATTCCATACAAAGTCCATGGAAAGACGTGAATGGGAGAGGATGCAAATTTGTTCTGGGCAGCACGAAATTTGAGGGGAACACTTGTCTGTGCAAGTTGAAAATATGTCTCAAACAAAAAAGAGAATAATGCAAACGAATTCTGCCTGTCCACACTATGGTTTACCGATGGAAAGCTTCAATTGTAAAGCAGCAACATGAAGTGCTCACATACAGCAACAGAAACTCAACTGCTGAGTTTGTTACGGCTCAGAGCAGAAAGGATGAGAAAACAGTTAGTTTGCTTCCTGCTTAATGTGGAGATATTTAAGGTGAACATCTCCTCATCAGTGACTGTTTATGTCGACCCAAGTCTGCTGAAAATACAGTTAGTGTTTGCCTTCAATATATATTTTCCTCTTTTCTTCCTCCAGCAATATGAAACATATTGGAACCAGGATTGAATGAGAATCAAAATTGATAAGCAGAATAGAAATCGATAACATCTACACAATAACTAACTCTTATCCGTCTTTTCCTCCTTTCTTCTGTGGTGGAGCAGCGTCAGTCCAGTGGGCAGATTGTATATGGCTCTGGTTTCCAGTTGGTGTGGGTCTGATTAACACAGGGAGATGTGCCGATGCATCACTCCATTAGGGGCAGACAGAGGGGCTGCTGATCGTGGCCACTCAGCCATTACATGCCATCATAACATACTCCCATTTTGCCCATTTTCTGCATCCCTCGCCCCCCCTCTACCCCAAACCACATTCATGTGGAGATGCAGTTGATTGGTTTGGCAGAAGCTTTCACCATCCTGCAGTGTCTCTGTCTCTGCTATACAGAAACACACATACAGCTTATGTTTATTTTCAATATTGATATTTCTTTTCAATTAATCGTTTACTCTATATAATGTTACAAATAACGATAAATGCCCATTGTCATTTCCCATAGCACAAGATGATTTGTCCAACCAACAGTCCAAAGATCTTCAGTTTAAAATGATAATAAATGATAAGAAAAAAGTATCAAATACTCACATTTGAGAAGCTGAAACAAGCAAACATTGTGCATTATTGTCTAAAAAAACCAACTCATTGACTTTTTAAAATTTATTTTGATGTTATTTAGCCTTTGTTCTTTTTACTACATAAGCCCCACAGGGTTTGGTTTATGCAAAGCAGACCTGAACAACACGACAGGATAAAAAGCTGCAGACATAACAACACAAAATCAGGGAATGGATAAAACGTTACTTAAAAAAACAAATATTTTGTAAGCGATTATCTTATCGGTAATTCTTTATGGAAAAATACTAAATATTTTCTGGCTCCAGCTTCTAAATTGTGAAAATTTTATGCTTTTCTTTGCGTCTTGTGATAATAAACTTCGGCCTTGAAGTGCTGATCGGACAAAACAAGCAATCTGATATCGTCATGTTGGGCATTAGGAAATTGGGGTGGCCATTTTTATGCTATTTTTTTTCTTTTCATTTTATGATCCAAATGATAAATCGACAAAACAATCAGCAGATTAACTGACAGTGAAAGTGGTATTTGCAGCACCACAAATAACAATACTAAAACGAGGATAAAGTAACCTAAGAACAAAGTTAACAGTTAACAAAGGAGTCATTTACTATAAAACTGCCTTGAATTGTCCCAAAAAATTGAACATGAAGGTTTTCTTTCCTATCTCAGTCCATATGTTGGGGACAAACAGCAGATACATGTCTTGTAATCTGAGATAATGCCCCTCGTAATTGTAAATTAGCTTTCTGTGGATCAGCTACTTGATTATTTGACCTACATACACACTTAGTTGTTCTACCAGACACAAAGTTTGTACTCCTTTCCATCAACTTTCTTTGCTTCTTACACACACACACACACACACTCTGCGATGAATACTGTGGTGCTATCTGACATGAGCCTGCAACTCGAGATGGCAGGTGTCAGTCAAATGTTCCCATTAAGGTGGAAATGATGAATTCACTAAACAGGAAGAAGTGTTTGACAGGGCAGAAGCTGGGTCAACTGCTAAACTCGGTCTAATGCTGACATTTTCAATCAGTAAACAACCCGCATCTTCCCACAGCAAACACCTGATTCATCTTTTAGTTTGAGATATAGTACGATGCAGTCAGACGCGTAGATACATTTCTTTCATTTCTCTGCTTTGAAGCCGTAATTGGACAATTTGTCTGTGCAGCTGTAGTTAAAATAATTGTGAGTGTAGCCAGATTGTGAGAGTCTGCATTTTCATAATTACTGCAGCAAAAGCATGAATTCTGCCAACAATTATCATAATGGTCACTGCTATTCCCAAAAGTACTGTACTTGTCTTAGAAATGTACATTGCCTGATAATCAAATTGGTAAAAAGTGGACTTCACACTCGAGCCCTCTTCCTCCTCTCTTTCTCGCTTGGTATAGCCGATGGTCTACCTGTATCCATGGCAACCTGAAGGCAGAGCATCATACGAGATTAAGGGAACTGGAAGCCGAGAGACGGGGCATATTTGTTTTTGATGTCTTCACATTGCATAAAAGAAGGTGGCAGCCATTGAATGTGTCTACCCAGGATGCTCTGGGGCAGCTCTCTGCCAGCAGCCACTTCACTTTCACTTCTCTCTCCCGCATTGTGACAGTTCAAAAAGCATCAAACATCCCAGACGAGAATGCATCCGCCTCATCTCTGTACCCTCATCTGAGATCAGACTCTTCAGGCTCTTTGATGTCATGCTTTGTTTTTGTTTTTTTATTCCCTTGAAATATGAAACTTGCCAGATTGTTTAAGAGAAGACGTGTATGACCATAGTTCACTGTAGACAGTTACAGTTGGATCCAGTCAGCAGAATCTCACTGTGATATGTACAAAGATGGTCTAGAACAGTATTTTCCATTCCCTCTAAGGTGTTGTGAGAAGGTTACCTTGGTGGGAAATAAGTAAAACCCATTTTTTCTGCTGTATAACCAGTATATTCAGACTTCTTTCTAATCTTTACTTTTTTCTTGTGAAACACTGGATAGTTTTAGGGTTTAAAGAAATGAAAAAATCTGAGGTTAGAAGGAAAAATCACTGCTACCAACCTCCACAAGGGGTCACAGGATAACTCTGAGGGGTTGCAAGATGATTAATAGGAGTGGAAAGCAGAAGAAAAATGTTATTTCTGCTTCATTTCTGCTTTT
>NTHP01000355.1:28799-43981 GCA_003416845.1 Oplegnathus fasciatus | reverse complement strand
CCCCCCCCCCCCAAAAAAAACACCATCAAACTAGAGTCAGTGCATTTTCAGATGAGCTCTGCAGCATTGTAACACCTTTGTTACGACTCCCACTCCTTCAGATTTAAACAGTGCAAGAGGCAGATAAAACATGCATTGACAAAGGTACAGTATAATTGTATATATTACCATCTCAACTAGTTTTCACTGAGCCGACACCTTTACCTCTCCACCATATCCCCATTTTTAATCGAGAAGAATCCAGTTTGACCTTGTATCAACGTTTTTCCTTTCTTTTAAAATCTATGACATTACAGCGGGCTGATGAAATGTCTATCATTATAACAAGTGAGCTGCTGCCTTCGCTCTCATCCCTTTTGAAGAACTTGTGAAATTGAGTTTTTGGAGTGTCTTACTCGTTTCAATTTTCTAGGAAAAGCAGTGAAATTTTGTGGGTCTGAATGGTGGTTATCTACGCTACGCAGCCTGTGCACTGTGTTAAGCTGAATTGCCTTTTCTTCACAGACTCTATGGAGGCTTGGCGATTATGTAGGCTTTTATTTATATATTTTTTTAAGGAGGATAGATTACAAATAGAGTTTTGTCACTCAGGGCGGCAACTTCACTCCAAAGACTGCATGTGCTGCTTGGGCTGACATGCATGACAGCACGTCCCTAGCCTTCCCAAGTGCTTACACCGCCGCACCTCTCACCACCTTCCTATTCATTGTCAGCCGCTGATAACACAATAACCTCCTGCAGGAGCACAAATGAAAGATTCATGCCATGAGCATTCTGAAAGCATGTTATATGGCATCTTAATTTACAGTGGACACACACACACACAAAAAGAGGACATCAACACATTGTCAGGCAAGCATCTGTCTCTCTCACTTCCACGTCCTCACAGTCGCTCCCTCACATGCATGGCATCACAGTGGCCACATCCTTCACTTAGTCGCGTCTTTGATGAGGCAGGCGATCGTCTTTTGAAGCCCGGCTCTGCCATCAGGAGCTTTTAAAGAAGCCCCACTTCCCTCCCTCTCTTCCTCTGTCACTCCACAAACAACTAGCTCATATCGCCAACTGAACCGCAGATACACGCAAGGCCACACAGATAACCCAAATCTGATCTTCCTCGTCTTGCCTTGCCTCCTCTCATCCCAGTCAAAGATTTAGACACAAACCACCCCCGTCCTCTTTCTCTCTCTCTCCCACTGAGGCTGTGACTGCTTTATCATCTACACTTTATCCTCACCCCCTCATTGCATTGTGTTCCTTCAATCTCATTACCACTTTCGTGCAATCTGCTGGCTCTTTTCTCGCAAATTATGTTTATCACTTTTGGAGAATGAACAACAGGTATTTGCAGTATGTTTATTATCCTGCATTCAGAGATATCTTGGAGGAGGAGGTGTGGACCTTTTCGCACAGCAATAAAACACGAGGTACATTCAAAGACATTCCTTTTCTGTATACTTTGTTTGCTTGGCAACCATTTGTACTAAACAATGGCAGCGATTCCTTATCATCTCAGATTTTTCCTCTGCGACAAGCATCCTGAGAAGGATTATGTTGGTCAAGAGCAACATATCTTAAATTCTTAGCCCAAGGATGGCAATGTTGGTCTGTTGATCGGTCCACCACTTTTGGTCCTTTGGTATTGGATGGATTGATGGATGAGATTTTATATTTTCTTTTGACATTCATGGTCCCCACAAAATGAATCCTGATGACTTTGTTGATACTCTGATTTTTCTTCTTGCACCACCGGCAGGTCCAGTTTTTCGGTTATTTAGTAAATTATCTCAACACCTACTTGTCAACATCTTTGTGCAGACTTTCATGGTTCTTCGAGAATGAACTGTAAGAGTTTTGATCGCCTGACCATTCACGTAGCATCATCATTAGGTCAAAATTTCAGTTTGTCCAATACTTTGGTTTATAAACTGCAAAACTAATGACTACCCTTCAGCCTCAGATGTGCTTTGTCTTTGGTGTTAATTAGGATGGTGAACATGGTAAACTTTGTACCTGCTCAACAGCATGTTAGCACTGCCACTGTGAGCACGTTAGCATGCTGATGCCAGCATTTAGCTTAAAGCACAGCTGTGCGCAGCTCACAGAGGGGGGTATTTTTGCCTTATTGAATAGATGATAGTAGAGAGGCAGACAGGAAATAAGGCGAGAGAGAGCAGTATGACATGAAATGAAGATGCCAGGCTGGATTCAGTCTTGGGATGATGCGACTATGTGTGCCTTAAACACCTAGGCATTAGGCTATTCCCCTATCTTAAATTTTCAATTAAATTTGCTCTACCCATTCTAAGACATCCAAGAGTTGACTGTTAATGTACTTGCTGACCCCCTTCTCTTCCTGTAGCTCCAACATCAGGACAATACAGCTACTTGTAAAGGAAAAGAGGCAAATTTAAACATTAAATTTACTAACTTTTTTCCATTTTGGACATTCCAAGGAGCCACTTTCAGGCCAAAATGTCAGTTTTGCACAGAAGATATCTCAATCTAAAGGGGGAGGATTTCCATGAACTTTGCTGTGTACTGTCATGTTCTCAAGCAGGTTAACCATTTAGATTTTAATGACCGCATTGCCTGCCCTCTATGGAGAAACTTGTTTTTCATGCACTACTAGTACAGTACCTCTTACTGAGGAGTGTAATGAACAGTGCAGCATATGGGTGACTCTAGCGGGGCTTTAAAGTTTCAGATTTTGTTGCTGATTGCAAGTTTCTGACAGGATATAAAAAAGTATGTGTGAAAACTTTAATCCATCACCCACACAGTCTTGCAGTGTCTCAGCCATTTGCATGTAACTGACAGAAAGTCTCAGACAGTTTTTCCTCTCTTAGACTTTAACAAGATCTCAGATTTCCTGCAGTTTCTCTGGAAGTGTTGTCTGCCGGTGCCCACACAGGACAAAACCTGTTAGCTCTTCTGTCTGCCTGAGTGGGCCAGGAGGTGCCTGTTGTCCTCCTACACCAAGCCTGGGAGACTCTGTCATGGCCCTAATGAGAAGTGGAGCTGACATCCTCTTCAACCACTGCTCCTCTCTGCATCCCATCTGCCCCCCTCCTCTTCCTGTTCTTCTTCCTCAGTAATGATGGCAGAGAGGTTGTGGCACCAGGAAAATTGTAGGGTTGAATTATTGATGGGTCACAGGGTCTGTCTGGTCTGTTGCTACGGAGAGGGCTGATCTTGTATGACATCCATCAATGCGTAAACAGGTATAACAGTGTTGCTATGTGACAGGAAATCTCTTTTATTTTTCCTGTGCGGAGCGTTGAGAGTGTGTGGCACAAGGGGTAGCTGATGAGGTCCAGTGTGCCAACATTATTATCTCTCAAGGTGTGAAGACAATGGCTCACAGTGATTTGCTGTGACGGGTAGCTCAGAGATAGCACCACAAACCTAACAGGATTTCCAGGAGGCTCCGTGTATTTTTCTTAACAGTGGAACATGGGTGGGATTAACTGCTCCCTCTGGATTTCCCCCTTTCATTTCATGCAGGCATGGTATTGCAATAACACTGCACCCAACAATCAGCTTTAGATGGAAAAACAGAGCCATCTGATTTCCCACAGAAAAAACTGTAGCATACAGTGCCACTCGGTGGCTACCCTGCAATATGGAAAGATTACATTGAAGTTGAAACATCCCAATAATGACCAGTTATGTTTACAACAGTCAATCAACCACATCTCTACAAGGATCCATAATCCTGTGCAGCAGCAGGAAATGTTATTTTCTCTTTTCCTGGCATTCACACACACACACAGGGCAGATATAATGGCGTGCTTTCATACTCATAGTAATTAGGCTCTGGGTAACGTCAAGAGCTGAGGCACAAGGCAGGGAGTATATATGTACTGTAATTGCATCATTGAATTGGGAGAAATAACAACTGTGACTGCTGTATTATACAGTAGCAGCAGTCAGCAAACTGTGAAATGATTTGTATAAGCCCAGTTTAGTGGGTCAAAGGGAGGGGGAGAAAGTAGGTGGGAGGCTCATGTACTTGAGAAGAGAACATTTAAGCTGATGAACATTGCTTAACAATATAGCTGTAATGTGGGCTAATTTAGAGCGGCTCCTTTCCAGCGGGGGCTTGATTGAGCAGCCGCCACTTGTTTGTTTTCCAATTTGGGCTTTGGTGGGTACTTCCATTTTACCGCTGCGTTTGTTTTCTGAGAAGTCCTCATGTCTAATTTATTGGATCTGCTTTAGCATGTTCGCCTACTCGCTCTCAGGCGATGCCATACTGCATAAATTATGCAGAGTACTTTTGGTTTCCGACATCGGGGGCGAGCGGCTGATGTGGGACCACGTGCTGCGAGTTAGCAGACAGTGTTCGAGACATCGATGTCACTCTGCCGGCTTTGTGTTGTAGGCACAGAATTTCAGCTTTGTGGAATAAAATGGAATAGAAAATAATATAGAAGAAAAAAGAAAAAATTTAGAAATTTGTAAAGAAATCACTGACTGGATGGAATAAAATGTAGGTTTTTAAAATTAGCAATCATGAGACTTCCTTTGGTAATACTAATGGCTTGCAGACAGCCTTCAGTACAATAGACACCACAGGCTTTTCTGCCATCCTGCCTCTCTTAACTTTGAATATTTAATATGAATTTTACACACCACTCGTGCTGCTGAATACAACCACCATCTGCAGCTGAATATTCAAAGCAGGATAAAGCTTGCTCAAAGGCGACCACGTTAGATCATACTGAGATTCAGACTTGTTGAACCATAGTCGAGTGAAGGTGCTGCGACCCGTGGACTCTCTGCTTCACAGTCAGCTGGCACCAGCAGCTTGTGAAATGAAGAACGAAATCAATGTGCAAGAAAAGGTCTCCTCCTGTCAGTCTTGTCAGATCCGGCTGAAAGGGTAGAAATATTGGGGAAGACGATTGAAGCCGAGACTTGTAATATTCCTTTCAATCAGTGATGACTACACCCAGCGTCTGTGAGATACCTGAACTGTATCTGTTTCTTTTTGAATATTCCCCTGTGTTCCCCTGCCAGGCCCCTAAAGATACCAAGAAAAGAAACGAATCCTAATAATGATCAATGCCGCTGGGAGAGAAACTAAACAAACCAGGTGCAGCTGCTGCTTATAAAGAATCGACTTTTTGTTCCAGTCATCTCGCACTGAGCAAATGAGCATCTTGCTGTACCACGGCCTCAGCAGAATTAAACCTCAGATATCTTTCAGCCTGAAGCACCATGTTTTTATATGAATGTGTGTGTTTGTGGGTGTGGGCATAAATTTTTAACTCCAACCACTGAAATAATATTTTGTAGAAATAACAATGCACAAAAAAGTCTTACACTCTCACAGTCACATGCGGTGCAGGCTGCAGACATGCCCCCACTGGTGTACAGTTTTATGAAACACGTTTTCTAAGCATTTCCATTTGGGGGTCTGCAAAGGGAGCCTCTTCTGGTATGAGTGTGGAAGAGAGCCACAAATTTGAAGAAGCTCAAGAGTGGAATAATCTTCTACACCAGGATCATATTCAGACTACTGTGGGGCAGTGAGAAAAGACAGGGAAGTGAAATGGCATTCAGTTTGAAGAAGAATGTCTCACCACTTTTTAAAACCCTAAAACCAAAATTTAAGACTTCAGATTTGGCTCCTAAATTAATATTTGCTCTCACCTCTTACTGTCATTGAGGTTGATTTGTGAATATTTGGAAACTAGATCCAAAATTCACTGGCAACTCTTTTGATTGTCAATGATTTTCCGTTTGGGAATCGTGTTTTTCTTTGTCCTTTGTGACAGTAAACTGAAAAGACGTCACCTTGGGCCTTAGGAAGTTGTGATTGACATTTTTTCATTATTTTCTGACATTTTATAGAACAAACAGTTGGCAGATTAATCTGCAATGAAAACAATTTTTAATGGCAACCCTACAATTAAGCAATGCAGCTTAATTGCAAAAACAACAAGCGTGACCCTTTGCGCACAAAGTGGTGGCACAAATATCACTGACGCCAACAAAACCACCTGAGTCTTTTCTGTCGTTTTCTCTGGCTTGTCCACAGGTGATGAGTCAGAAGCTTTCTAGTTGTTGCTGGGTTTTTTTTCCTTTGTGGACTAACAGATACTGCTGCCTTTTAACTGCTTTATAGATTTGTTTTTGATCAAGAGTAAAAGCTGTGCTCTGACATTCAAGACGAAGGAAACAGATGATGAGAAAATTACTGTGGGTTTGTATGCTGGTGTGAGATAGTAACGGAGGCAGAAGAGGTTAGTTTGCAGATCTATGTTCATAAGCTGCTAAATAGGAATTATTTATCTGTGGTCTGAAGAAAACTCCTTTTTTTTCTCAGCCAGGCGACATCAAAAGATTCTCAAAATGTCACCCGCTGAGTTTTTAGATTTGGTCGTTATTTTTGGAGCACAGGAACCTGAAGGTGACTTCAAATAAACTCTTCTCACAGAGGCAACCAGTTGCATGAAAATAAGTGCATCTGTGCTGGACTTGTAACGAGACAACATTATGCATGCACTCTGCTTTGGTCTCAGAACCAGAGGACAGAATCAAGGAAACCACAAGCAGTCCTTTGAAGCCGAGATGAAATTCGCCTTCAAACTGCAGATATGTTTTCCATGACACTGCTGCCTATCGTCCATCTCTCATCTTCAGCAGATCAGGTTTTCTGCCTGCTTTGTCTCCTACGTCTCAGTAACGTGAATAAAGAGGAGGTGATGGCAGATGTAAAAGAGACACAGCTTTGTTCTCGCATTAAAAGCCCACATTTTTCATAGAACCGGTGACACTGTGAGTGAGGGATTTGCAGCTGATGAGGCTCTCTGCTGGCTGCTAAAACACATCAGCAACCAGTCACACAGTTAGTCATTTTATTGCCACGTTATATATTCACCGTGTCCATCACCTGTCGACTCAGACTTGAGAATGTGTCCAAAGTATGAAGGAGGAAGAAAAAACCAGGTGAGACAAACTAACTTAGTAGGTTGGTTGTCAAGCCAAGAGTTATGAAGAGGAGTCAAATAAAACCTTTGTATGATGAAGACACTTAGCTGTGATTCATCTTTAAGGATAAGGCTGTAAGGATAGTGTATATTTTTCTTATTGTCGACAAATCCTATGAAAAGACCAAAGCCAACGATGAATTAATCTGTATTAACAAGTGTTGCCTGAGCAGCCAAAGCCTGATATGTCTCATTCCTCTGTGCCATGGACCTCCATTGTTCTCCGAAAATAAATAAAAACACATCAGTGAGTCACACCGTTGCACCGGGTCACATGTTCCTTCACGAACCTGGTTTATTTTGTGTCGATCCCACATTCACCATCCTGCTGCCATAAATACTCACTACAGCACCAAATCTGCAGCTGGTTCCTAAAAAATGCCTGCTTGAGTAACATTTAGAGGTGTGCCGGCATACTGGTTTTAATATATACGGTGGTGAAACATCCTGCTAATAACAACACCGCCCACAATTTCTATCACCACTGAATGTAAATGTTACTGATGCATAACATTAAGAGACAGACACTGCATTTGAAGTAACCCCCAGTCAACTATCCTAAACTTCTAAACTTCTGCTTCTGGTGTTTTTCAGTGTATTCTATTTTCATACTTTTGCTGCAAAGTTGCATATAGAGTTCACATGAGGTTTGATGAATCCAAGTCATGGTGTGAAGTAATTTTATTACATTTCAACTCCAATTGGAGGTCATTAAGGTTTGTGGCACCATACCGTTAACCAGTACCGTTATAGCATGAAAATTTGACACGTCACACTCCTAGTGATGCTAAAAACCACAGTGAACAGCAGTTTTAGGCAATTATTTAGCCTTTTTTTAAAATGAATATATATATATCTTTTAAAGATTTCTGTGTTCAGTAGGAATCAATAGGCTGAGAACAACAGACTGGGCAGGGAAGTTGTAAAGTGTTGAGAGATGGACTAACGCATTTGTGGTTTTGGTCTTTTCATGGATTTGTTGACAATAAGAAAATATAGAATATTGCCAGTGTTATTATTTAATTCAGAAGGGCAACAAGCTCCTCAAAATACACAAACAATGCACTTTTCCCCAGTTGTTAAAATAAGTCTTTTACAACAATATTTTACACGGACAGTCGGACGAATGGAGAGCTAAAAATGTTAACACATGCAGTTGCTGGTATGGAAGAGTGCATAGGCCCATTTTCTCATGTCCCCTGTTCCCTGAGGCGAGGACTGAGAGGTTTTACTGGTAAACAGAAGTGGCAGAACTAGAAATGTTGCTCGGAGTGTCTCTCCGCTGGGCTCTGACGATGTTTGCTGTGGGAGAGATGACTGCATGCCTGATGTGTGTCTTCAGCAGTTAAGAGCTGATAGAAAAGCCATTTGTGTCCGGCCTCCTCTCCGCCATCGTACAGGGAATTCCAACTGAAAGGGAAGAAAGCGACCTGTCGGCTGTCAAGTCGGATCAATGTTGGTCTTTGTTGAGTTCCGCCATTCTGTCATCTTATCAGAAAGGCAGGGGACTTTAAAAAAATGTAAATTGTCAACAAAAACAATCTTGGAATTTGTTGATAGCTTTGCATTAATGGATGGATGGGTAGGAGGTGCACACACAAAGTGCAATTACAGTAGCACTTCAGTGATGAAGCTCACACGCTGGAGGAGGCTCTCAGTGTGGCACAAGAGACCAGCAGTGTGTCAGAGAGGACAGATTTATGAACACGGCCTTTAATTTGGCTTGTGTGCCGCGGTACAGTAAATCACAGAGCAGATGCCAGCCAATGGGGCTTTACTATAATTAATCAAGTAATTTATAAACAAGCAAACAAGAATAAATGACTGCAATATAATCAGCTGTCCCTGTCTCTTACTTGATGTGAGTGTGTGTTTAGGTGGTGCATATTCGACAAAAAACGCAGTTTTGTGGGTGTGTGTACATGTGTTTACTGTCTGTTTCATTTAAATGTGCGCGATGACACGAACAAAAGTATATTTCTGTGGTGAAATTCAGAACGATGCAAGTGCAACGCACAAATGAGAGCAAGTTTGCGTGTGTGCACGCTTGTTTTGAACTAAGTGTGTGTCTGCTTTGAATATGTGTGTGTGTGTGTGCCTGTGGGCTTCTGGTTTGCTCGAGCAGCAGCAGCAGCAGCGGCGGTGGTGGTAGAAAGGACCGATGAGGAGAGATGAGACCAGGCGGAGGGTCATTAGTGCTCTCTTTGATAAAATAGAGAGCCTCGGGACTGGAGAGGGAGAGTAGCGCGCACACACACACATTAGGCAGAGGCTGTTCTGTGTTATTCATATGTAATGTGTAACACCCCTCCGGTCCCGTCCCATTACTTTTTGACAGAGTATTGTGTAGCCACTGCGAGCTCTAGATAGACACAGAACATATCAAAAGTGCCTTTTCCCCAAATTTCTAAAACTAATACCTGATAGCTAATAACCTCATACCTGAGTACGATACAAACGTTTCACCACCTGACTTTGAAAAATATAAACAGGTTGTCTTAAACCTGCAATAACAGTGTTTTTGGCCCTGAAATTAGAACAGTTTTGGTTATTTCAGTTGAGAGATTTCTGTATTTTTCTCTGTGCTCTTCTCACTGGTTTAAAATGGGCGGCACTCAGTTGTGAAAAGGTGATGTCGTGTATTTTTGTGCACCAATCAGGATTTTTAGCATCATTTTAATGAGAATATGACGCCAGTTGGAGGGTTTCGCATCTGTTTCCAGGCTTCTGGTCGTGTCCAAAATCTCTCTGTCGTTCTTTCTCTCACTACTCCTTATATTACATACACTCAGCATACACAGTTATTGATCATCATCAGTTTGGGTCATCTCCCGTCTATAAAATGTGACACATTGTAGAGTTGTCGGCAGAAAGTAATTTATATGCCATGGGCGCTATTCTATTCGTTCCGTTGTGTAAATCTGGGGAGGGCACTATCTGGTGGATACATTTCCCGCTCAAATAACACTCAAATAAAATAGCAGACCATAAATATAATGCATTATATAGTAAATAAAGAGACAGCCGCTGTTAATCAAATCTGATCAAACACACCCACACAGTCCTGATAAAGCAGATTAGCTGGGTCTAAATAATAACTAAAGATGTATTTTCCAAACTTTGACTGTTGCTTATTTAGTCAGTCAGGTATTCACTGTTTTAAGCAGACAGTTTGACTGTAATGAAGGATCTTCCAACGTGCTGCTTTATTTGTGGGTCCAGTATTCGGCATGTACAGCAGAAAACGTCTTCTGACAGCATCTGTGAGAATATCTTATTTGCCAGCCTGCATGAAACGCTGGCTCTTTTCAGCAATGAAAGAAAGGCAAACTCTTGCAATTTGGGGAAATAGCCGTTGTCAATTCAACAGCTAGTCAATTCTGTTTGTTCATTCGTTCGATCATCTATGTATTAATCAGTTTACTTTCCGATTTTCTTGACAGTGAGAGACAGTCTGTGATACAGCGTTTCGGTAAAGCTGTAAAGATTTGAATCGTCTATGTCTATAATTTAGCCAAACTGCAGCAAAGGACACATCTACGGATATATTCTAACAGTAAATATACAGTAATACTTGTACAGGTAAAAGCAAACATTATTTTTCACACTACAAAGACTACCTAAACAATGATAATCCTAATGGTGAACCCCAGTGGTTTCTACCTATCTGACTGCAATTTGTTTTCCCCATTTTCTCTTCGTCCTCCTCAATATTTCTGCTGAGTCACAGCTCCACACCGCTGCCACGCTCACAAATTCTTCTTCTGTCTGTGCTTTGTCTTTGTCTAGACTCTGTTTTCCCTCCGTATGCCACGTCTGTCCCTTCTCAATCACTTTCTCTGCTCTCTCTGGTCTCCGAGGCTTTCTGTCTCTTGTATGAATCTCCCCTCTTCCTCTCGCCTCTGCTCTGCCACCTCAACCCTTTTTGTCTCCTCAGATGTCTCTCTCTCTTTGTCAGGATTTCAATATCTTACTCCACTCTCTTCATTTTTTTTNTTTTTTTTTTTTTTCCAAACATTGTTCCCACTGGCTAATGGAGATTTGGTGACTGATAATCCAGCTCATAAGATGATACATTAACTTTGCCTCAGCCATGGCCTCAGAGAGTCTGGCCGGCGGAGATGGGGAGGAAGTGCGGTTTTAAATGGACTGTTGTAGATTACATCTATGCTTTTAATCCTGCTGGAGTTCTGTTGTAGCGCGCCTTATGTTTCACATAATTAGCTTTAGAGGGAAGGCTGAGAGGAAATGTCTGCAGGCCTGTGACTCTCAGCCTGTGACAGTCATATTTCTCTTATAATTATACTTCTAATTATTTATATGTAACATATAAACAAAAGGAAAATAAAACATATGCACACATGTTATACGTGTATTGTTTGTCTATTTACCAAGTTGCCCTCTTATTTTCTTTCCAGTTGTTCAAGAGTAAAGTGTTAGAGCTGGGAGAGAAGCTGCTGCCTGCCTTCAACACGCCAACAGGAATCCCCCGAGGAGTCATCAACCTGGGGAGGTGAGTCTTAGCACCAGCCTTCACCTCCAACTCTCCTCCATCCCTGATAAAAGACGATATCAAGTTATCATGCTGGCTTGCATTAATCAGCGCTCATGCAGTTTGTTCATCTTGGCAGCCAGAGGCACAGGTTGATTCAAAAACGTGAGCCGACACGCAAGTTGTCAACAAATGGGAAATATGCTAATAGTGTACTGAACCCTCCACTAATCCACAGTCAAATTCAGACACTGAATTTCAACTTTCAGTTATTGCGATGCCCCTGGACAGCTTGGCACATAAAAATACACTTTCACATGTTCTACGCAAGCCAGAAAGAAGAAAGTAGATCCAAATCTGTAATTTACATAGTAACAATATTCAGGTCTGCATGAAATTGCAGAAATAACTTGCTGATAAAAGTGAATAATAAGTGAATTTAAAAAAGGAAAGTTGTCTAAACAAACGGGCCCACAGTCTCCGTTTATTGACAATGCAGCAGCTGCAGGCTGAGCTTTACAATGACGATGACATTTGGATAAGAATTAATCTGTGTTCACAAACACTTTGGAAGATCATATGAATAATATTTGCATGTTTTTAAATGAGTTGTGTTAATTTTTAATCTGTTCCAAACCATTACCTTTCTAATCTAAAATCTTTATTGACACGATCTTGTTAATGCCACGGTCACGCAACACAATGTCAAGCCATTTTCATTTTCAGAGTCATTTCACCGCGAATTTCAAGTTCTCTCTGTGTGTGTGTTTGGATTTGGGTTTGACCCTTTTTAAGCAGGAGTGGGGAGAACAAATGTGCCTTTTGTTTTGTGATTTAACAATTTTACAGTGAGACTGAAACAAGAGTTGGAAAATACCCGCTACCTGACTTTACCTCTGTTTGCCTCATCAACACACGAATGAACAACATTATGTCCCGAGAGACTGGATCTAAAGTACAGCCATGTTTGATTATTGCTAAGTTATTCAGCCCAATTTGAACTGTCAAACTCCTTTTTATTTCCATTTTTAAGATTTTGGTAAATCCTACAGTATACCCTCCTCTTCCTCTCATTTCCTAATCTTATAAGAAACTTCCTGGCACCTCTGTCATCCACCTGCTACCAATTAACCTACCAGCCAAGCTGGACAGCTGCTGGCAGATTTAATTACCTTAGTCTACAGTTAATTCCTGCTACATCACCAACATGGGTCCGTGGTACAGATGGGCAGGGGGAACCAGGCTGCCCATGGTGTGGTCATGTGGGGTGTGTGGAGTGACGTGCAGACACACAAACAAGCACATCCACACTATGCACACACACACGTCACATGAGAAGAGCATATGCAATGTGTAACACAATGTAAACAGCCAGTGAGCCTGCGGCTCTGACAGTGAGTGGGAAGTATTTTCTTGTATGCTTGAAGTGATGTACTTGGTGTTATGAGTCCTCTCCTGTATGTTTAGTGTTGCGTTATTGTGACCTGCGAAATGTCTGCAGATGGAATTTTTCTCTAAGCAAACTCTGGTACAAAACATCAAATGGGAACATTTAGGTAAAAGACTTCTCCAAGTTATTCTCTTTTTTGAAACAATAACTTGATTAAGAGACTAGTTGATAGACAGAAATGAATCATTTAAGTTATTTTTCCAGCATTAACACCAAACAAACATTCTCTACCGTAGTTCCTGCTTCTCAATTATGAAGATTTCCTGGTTTTATTTGTCTTCTGGGACAGTACGCTGAATATCTTAAGGTTTTGGACTGTTGGTTGGACAAAACAAGCAAATTGAAATCAAAAGATTTATCGAGAAAATAATCAGCTGCTTAATCAATACTGAAAACATTTGATGTCGTTGTAGTCCTATTTTTGTTTTTGTTCGTGATAACACTGGGTTCTTTTTTGGTCACGTCAAGCTTCTTTATTTGTTTTACACTCTCTACCATCACTCTGTGGGAGAAACCCTTTCAGTGTGTGGCAGTAAATAAACAGTTTAGATTGTGGCAACATGTATGTTTAATACCATACACAGTTCCTTACAAATAAACTAAATCAAATCAAATCAACGTAATGTAGTGTTTTAGCCAAAAAGCCCTTCAAAATGCTGAAGATGGTCCTAATAGCACGCAGATACTGTATACATTTTATCAACATTCATTCTGTAGAAGAAATGTGACTTTTGATTACATATATTGAGAGGTCACACACTTTGATTGAGTGTGTGTTCCTTGTCAGCATCAAAGATTTGAATTATTTGAGCTCTTCTGTTAAAATGCACAAAAATGCCTATTTCCCAGACACATTATGCCTGACATGAGATATTGATTTCATAATTTTCTACACCTGATTATCTTTCCGCTTGCTGTGGCAGAGCATGAGTCTGTATTTGTTAAAGGGGGTGAAGGGGGTGATGTAGATACCCCCCCCCCCCCCCCNCACACACACACACACACACACACACACACTCTCCAAACACACCACCTGCCTTCCTGCTGCACCTCCGCTTTGATTCTTCTTAAAGGGGGAATCAGACGCGACTCCAGCCAGACCTACTAATGATGTTGCCCCCAAACTTTTAATGGATGCATTCATCAACGTGGCAAACTCTCTGCCCTCACACACCACCCACCGCCCACCTTTTTCCTCTCCCTCCATCTTCTTCCTTTGTCACAAATTCAGTTCAATTCATTACCGGATGTCTGATCTTCTCCAGCATCTATTAGAGGATATGTAAAGTCACTCTAGTCGTACATTCCAAGTACTCATAAGTGCGAATTTGTGCACCGTCTCCGAAACCACACATTTACCGAGAATTAGATTTGCAGAGTGATATTACCCACGTTGACTTGGGCAAATAAAACTGAAGGGTGTCGTGTGTCTCTGACCTTGATGTTCATAGTTTCTAGGTAACTTTTTAAAGCTGTCATTACACAGTGAATGCACATGATATGGCTGCATTGGTCAAGTTGATGTTAATGAAACTTTACACAATAAATTCACAGTAGATGATGGTAAAGGTTATTTCATACACCTCTCATGAGTTTATTTTTAGCAGACAGAAATCTAATTTGCCTAACGTATTGTAATTAATGTCTATGATATGCCAGCTAACTTCAACTTTATATGTGTTATGTAACTTAATATATTTTAACTAATCAGATCAGAACATCCACACACTTATCTACAAACACCCAATTTATTATCTAAGCTTTCACCCAGAGACGTACAAGTGTAAAAAAAAAAATGCCTGAAGACAAATGTGAAGCAGTTGCTTTTTGCATCCAGCACCTTCTTGTTTTGTGGCAGCTTTGGAAAGTTTACCCCCCAAAAAAACTCGACAATATGTGTTCATGGTCATTTTTTGTTCTTAGGTCAGTGTCACAAGATGTTTGTTGTCCATTGTTGTAGTTTACAGAATCAGCTGATTGTCTTTAATACCTTGTTGTTATCACCTTGACATGATCAGTATTTAATTGGTGGTTGCATGGCTTGGCTTAACTTGGCTGCAGAAATTTAAAGCTGTTTCGACTTCATTCTTATGCTGCAACTGAAGATTAAAACTGCTGATTGTTTTTTTGACTCATTTATTAATTGTTTGGTCTGAAAAATGGCCATCACAATTTCCCTCAGATGAGGTGATGTATTCAAACTGCTTGTATTGTCTAACTAACAGTCCAAAACTAAAAA
>NTHP01000355.1:0-26612 GCA_003416845.1 Oplegnathus fasciatus | reverse complement strand
AAAAAAAAAAAAATGACATTTCAGAGGCTGCAACCAGTGAATGCAAAAAAGGTTTTAAATGATTAATCAATCATCGACATTGTTGCTAATTGATTAATCAAACTAATCGTTTCAGCTCTGGTGTTGCACATAGTTAAACTTACTCTATGGAGTTTTTAACTGGTTATGAAACAGTCTCAATGTAATACAAATGCCTCTACATGACCTACATAAGCAAACGAGACCAACAGCGAGAAGATTGGCTATTTCTATTGGTTTCCAATAGTTGTTCTTAATGCCTGCCACTGGGTCGGATTTTTCCGCGAAATCAGACAAAACGGCGCTGGGGTTCGCTCTGGCTGAATTCGAGTTGCTTCAGCCGCTAACTGAAGGCCCGTCTCCGGAGATGCCGCCCGCTCTCCTCCCGGCAAAGTAGTCTCCTCGCTGCGTGAAGTGGAGGGAACATGTAACCTAATGTTAGGTGAAACACTACCGCCTTCGTCCACAGGGACCGCCAAAATCAACACAAAATGAAAAGTTCCATTGAGCTGCTTTAAGGAAGAGTAAGTTTAGGTTGATGGTCCAACTCTGAAACTCTGAAATGGCAACAGCTAAAAGTTCAAATAGATCAATATACTTTGAATGGAATGCAATATAGAGGTCTCTGGAGACATACAGTAGATGGTTATTGATTTCCATCTGAAAAGGGAATAAAAAGCCTGTTGTGATGCATTAAGCTTAGTCTGGGTACAGAAGGCCAAGAGGTCCACCAGGCACTCAAGAGTCGGATACTTTCTACAACTTTGCTCTGCTGCAGCTTGTTCAGAATGTGATGTTCACTGTAACGCTGACAGAGAAGCACTGAAAGAACAAACGCAGCATCTACGGCCTGTGTTCATATATCAACCAGTTGTCATACAGTATTACACACAGCTTGAGAAGGAACTTCATGCACATTCCTTCAATTTCAGCAATTTTATATCTACTTACTGTACTATTACGTCAGATTTAAACTATTATACTATTACACTCTGGTAGATTTTCAACTCTACAGCAAACAGCTCAAGGGATTGTTTATTTTTAACTTGACATCGTCGTGATCAATTAGCTTGAATCTGCATACTGTAAACATTTAACAGTTTTAAAGAGTGAACATTGTTGGCTATCAAGAAATAACTGTGTTGCATTAATCAGTAGCAAACAATAATGGCTGTGATCAATCTTTTGTACACTCGAATGCAGAAACAACCTACTGTTCATAATGAGTCACACAAACTGTGAAACAAGGAAGCACATAAAACTAACGACAGATAGAAGATGAGCTGTGGTCTTGACTAACGAGGTTGTTGGCCGTCGTCGTCTAGCCTCAGGTTCCCCTTTCCTTCAGAGGAAATTAATATATTTCTGTTTATTTGTTGGTTGTGTTTTTGACAGTATGAATACAAACACTGGGTCAGTCACACCTACAGTGTGAAGAGACGCAGTGATAAAACCTGTTAACTTCCCAATATGTCTCCAGTCCGTACATGCAGTGCTCTTCCACCTTTGTGATTTACTTTCTGTAATTGCTCTGTATATATAGGAATCTTATGAAAGTGTTTGTACCTGTAGATCCCTGTGTGTAACAGCCATGATACTTAGTCCTCCTGTTTGGATGTTGTCTCTGTTGCAGTGGCACCAGTTGGAGCTGGGGCTGGGCCTCAGCCGGGAGCAGCATCCTGGCTGAGTTTGGGACCCTTCACCTCGAATTTGTCCATCTCTCAGAGCTTTCCAACAATCCCATCTACACAGAGAAGGTGCGATATATGTATATATATATGGAGAGCACATTTCCAGTTTGCAATTTACAGGACAATTTACTACTATTTTACTGAAGTTTTTTCATGTGTGGGATTTATCATGACCATGGATGGAGCGCCATTTCTCTGCAAGATGCTTTCCAGCATTGAAGTGATGAGAACTGACAAGTTGAATGAGTGAAGCCATGGCAGTGCAGCGTGCTGATGGCATTCTTTTGTACCCCGGTGTCTTTGCAGGTGATGAACATCAGAAAACTACTCAACAAGATTGAAAAACCCCACGGGCTGTACCCCAACTTCCTCAGTCCTGTCAGTGGCAACTGGGTCCAACGTAAGTGTTGTGTTTTATTTTGGCTGAACATCGGTGACGTTATCGTATGATAATGGCTACATCTGAGTTATAGAGAAAGGTGTTGAAGGGTTTAATTTGTATGGAAGGACAAGATCAATGGCTCTTGTACATTAGAAAAAAAACATGTGACCTTGGTGGCACGTTCATCTCTGAGCTGCCCTGGGTAGGTCATTCTTGTTACATACTGAGCATCATAGTGATTGTGTTTTCCAAATGTGGGTCAAGGTTACAGTACAAGACTTTGAGTTCACTGAATATCAGTTCTCATTTTTACCTTCTCCGTTTCTTTGGCTTTTACACTGACAAGTCACCTCACGTGTCAAAGCTCTTTTAGCTGCTTGTCTGTGTCATCCAGCCATCCATCCTTTTCCTTTCATTTTTAATATCAGGCTCATAGCAATGGCTATATGACTCCCATTGCTCTAGGTTATTAAAATGATAATGAATTCAATTACTTCAGGAAATTGGATCTTTCAGATTCACCTGAAAGGAGGTGAAAAAAAAATCATGGGATAGGACGACACCGGGACTGAATAGGTGGTAATCTGGATGATTACAGAGGCTAATTGTTGTGGGTGAGCGTATAGAGAAGCAAAACTGTATATATTTATCGTCACAAAGGAAAAAGAAATCTTGGCTTCACAGCCCTCCTTCATCCGTCAGTGTCAAGGACAAACACAGCAGCACTGTGATAACCTTGCGGAGGAGTCAGCAAAGGTGTGTGTGCATGCAATGAGCATGAGTGGATAGATTTAGACTCACGCACGCCTCCACTGCAATATCATATTCATCTTTATGAATTTGAATGAGGACTTGGAGCGGGCAGGAGGAAAATCAACAGCCACTTGTTTCAATTTCCACTCACAAGCTTGAAGTGTGTTACATAATTTAAGTTTTAACTTTCAGATAAACTATTTTCTACCATCAGTGAACCGAGAGAGTGTGGGTTCACAGTACATGATCATGCACACCACGAATTACTCAAAAAAGCCAAGAAAGAGTGACAAAATTTAGACAATACAGTAAGAATGGAGGTTTTTTTTGGATGTTCTACCGCAAGACACAAAAACTTATGTAACACGGATTCCAGCAGACACGAGTTAGTCAGATATGGTGGTCAGCAAGACTTGATTTGTGAATGGAATAACAGAGTTTCTGCCGGGTTCACCAAGTTAAATGTTTATACCTTTTTAATGCCACATAAAATGCTTTTTAATACCTGTTTCACGATCATACAGGTCAAAGTATGAAAGTATAGAAAACCAAAAGGAATGATATGGCCTATATAAAACAATAACTCCTAATGATATAATTCATTAAATTAATGTCACCTGGCTAAACTGCATAAAATGGATGGATGGATTAATGTTAAGTTTTTGCTTTGATTAACACTTTCACATTATGACACAATGAGCTTTGTGTACTGTAGCTGACAGTAGTAGCCATGTTTGCTGCAGGTCTGATGGTGCTGATGGAAACTTCGCAAAAAAGGGTTGAACTGCTTCCTGCAGCACAATCCACTGTTGAAACAATCCCACTTTGAGTTTAAAAGTGTGTAACGTCTCCCAACAGCCTGAAATGGAATACAAAACTATTTTATCACAAACGTTACTGCCTACAGCTGACAGAAGGAAATATTTAAGACTTTTGCAAATTACATTTAAGACTTTTTTTGTGGAAACTGGAATCAATGCTTTTTTCAACTTTTCAAGACCTGCAGATACTCTGAATAGACACCTGTGTGTGTGTGTGTGTGTGTGTGTGTGTGTGTGTGTGTGTGTGTGTGTGTGTGTGTNGTGTGTGTGACCCTGCTGACTATTTTCACACAAGCCCCGTTTCCCTCCTGTTCTCCATCTTAGATCATGTTTCCATCGGTGGCCTTGGGGATAGTTTCTACGAGTATCTGATCAAATCATTTCTGATGTCAGACAAGACAGACGACGACGCAAAGAAGATGTACTACGGCGCAATGGAGGTATGCGATCTCACATTTCACACGGAGCGATGGCTCTGCTCAGGCATAGCTCGGTAATAATAAGAATAATAATACTTCCAGTCATTTGCATAAGCCTTTGATCAAACAAAGTATACAAAGGGCTTTACACACAAAATAAAAGACAAACAGTGTTACACAAAACAACGAGAGGACAGCAGGTGCATTGCTTAAAGTTTTTGGAGATAGTTGAAGCCTGAGTGAAGGACTCAATTTGTAACACTGCTGGCTTCATTCATCTGTTGAAGTGATTTAACAGGATGGGAAGGTTTTTGTCGTTCAGACATACGTGGGTGTCAGTTACGTAAATATTTCTCATGGCTTTATTCAGACACGACAGCACTTTACATCAAAGAGCCACAATGCTTGAATGATATCTGGCACCTAGTGTGCTGTCCTCACTCAGGCTGCTTTAAATTTAAAAGTATTTTGCGGTTGACTCCTTAATTAAGGTTTGATTCCTGTTTGCTCACATGCTGTATATAAAGAGTTTTGCTGGATGTTTAGTCATCCATGGAGTTTGGAGTTTAAAGTCCTTTTGCCCTGTACGGAGGGGAAAAATTGAAAAAAAAAAAGTAATCTCTCTTTGTGCATATTCAGTCTCGTACTGACGGCATTAAATTCAGACTTGTGCTGTGTTGAACGTTTTACAGAAGTGTCCAACCTAGTAACATTGCTGTCATCGCTTTTAAGTGAAAGTGACTCAGGCACTTATTTGGACATTAGACCAATATGGATATGTATGTATAATATCAATTGCCATTACATTTACTCAACAAGGTGCATATCTGAAAGCGGCTATACTGTACTAAAAAATAAATGGAGTGATAGTGGTTTTTATGCATAGATGTAAAGATGTTTCTCTCTCTTACTGAAATTCAGTGGATGTTATGCAGAAGCGGGTGTAGACCTGTAACGGTTGCTTTTATTCAAAGCACCATACCATGATTATATACAGTAAGAGCATTTTTGTGACATATGTTCTCAGTGGAATGGTCTTAGGGGAAAGGATGGAAGATAACATTGAAAAAGAAAGATTCCTGGTACTGCGTAATGTGATTAGATGGTAACTGACATGTGTATTTATATACTGCAATATAAAACAGGAGCACTCCCACTATCTGCAGAAAAATGTCCGCGCACATGAACCCACTGCACAGTATACACATGCATAGAAACATATCCGAAGCTGTCTGTTTTTCTCTTTAATGGAGATAATGTCAGAGTAATGCACATTCCCTCCGGCTGCAATTACTGTATCACAGACAATAACTTAAGATTGCCATTGAGATCTCCTCAGTTCTCATCAGAGGGTCAGGCCAGAGGCATAACCACTAATTACAGACTCTCCTTCTCCCCTGTGACTTGGTATTTAAATAGCCAAGGACCCCCGCGCTATCAGATTAAGTTCTATACTGTATGTTTATACGGAGATCAAAGGTGAAGGCGCAGCACAAGTCATTATCTTTGCCATTCAAATAAAAGTAGATTACTAATTAAAACAGTGTTGAATAAGAGAACGTTTTCCAGTTATACTATGCCATGATTACTGCTAACAACAGCTAATAAGCAGGAAAATCATCAGTCTCAGCCCTCAAG
Source organism: Oplegnathus fasciatus (assembly GCA_003416845.1). Taxonomy (NCBI): domain Eukaryota; kingdom Metazoa; phylum Chordata; class Actinopteri; order Centrarchiformes; family Oplegnathidae; genus Oplegnathus; species Oplegnathus fasciatus. The sequence continues at coordinate 20,890 of NTHP01000355.1, read as the reverse complement.
AAAAATGGTTTTTTTTCCTGAGAACATGGTATTTATCAGCTTTCATATTATACACATTACTCGCTTATAGCAGGTTGCATCTTTATTAAACTGTATTTAGCACGAAAGGTTTCTCATACTGTATACACCAGTGGTAGGAGGGGAAAAAAGTACAGTACTGGTTTTTTCCCTCACTCAGTAAGTAATTTGGAATTTAAATGGCCCACTCCACAAACCAAATGTTCTTCACGTATGAATCTGAAAGAGGATGTCCTAATTTCCTCATCTTTCCTTTCCAAGCGCATCCTGAAAGAGCTGTTTAAAAAAAAGACAAAACTTGATGAATGATTAGACCTGAGATTCAAGAGGGACTTTAGACTCTTGATTATCAGCACTTTGTGGGGTGTTGCTGCTGAATATCACCAACCTGTATTCAAATGCAAAATGAGCAGCGAGCCAGACAGAAAGGGTGAGAGGGAGACGAGAATAAAACTGAATCTGTAAAAGAGAGATAGTGATGAGTCATTCAGAAATGATCTCAAGAGATGTCCTTCTAACTGTTACTGTGATATTCTGCCTTATAAAACACAAAGCACTGACAGGAAACACAGCTGCAAAAAGGCAGAAATGCACAAAACCCAAAATTGAGATTTCTTTCTTTTAAAAAAGTCTTTCTTCGTTAAAAAAATCTCACTTTTCTCTGCCTCTTCTATCTCTCTTTTGTTCTTTTGATCATTTATTAAAGGGTTTGTACTGGACCTCTTTTTTAGTATCAGATGGAATCCCTCAGAGGTTTGCCTTCCTGTTATACAATGCATACATAATTTAAAATATAAATACAGACATTTACTGTGTAGCAGCCATGTTGGACTCATCCCTTATGTGTGTTCACATATACAGGCCTTTATAGAAAACATGGTGTATACTGTAGAGTCCCCTGTTGGGAAACTTTGGTGGTTCTCTCCTTACATCTCCGTCTAGTCTAGAAGTATTCAGATCGTTTAAAAATAGCAATACCACAGTGTAAAAATAAAAAACAAAAGTATTAGCATCAAAATATACTTAAAGTACCAAAAACAAAAGTATTCATTATGCAGAATGGCCAGTTTCAGAATAATATAGACATATAATATCACTGGAATATAATTATTGATGCATTAGTGTGTACGTCACTTTAATGTTGGGGCTAATTTCAAATACTTACACCGCTGGACAGCTTAACTTATAATAATGCATCATAATTTATTAGTTGATTTATATTTTGTATTAATAATCTGAATCTGCAAAGTAACTACAGTAGTAACTAATGTTGTCAAGCAAATGTAGTGGAGTAAAGAGTACAATATTGTCTTCCAAAGTGTAGCAGAACAGAAATATAAAGTAGCATAAAATGGAAATACTCAAGTACAGTTTTGAGGTATTTGTACTTTACTTAAGTGCAGTACTTGAGTAAATGTACTTAGTTGCATTCCACCATGGCAGGTGGTGGTTATTGGTTTGGTTAGTACTGCTGGTGGGCGCCAGCTACCACTGTTATGCCAACATAAAAGTACTGCAAAACTTAGTAAGGTGTGGTTTGGAGAGAGCTGAATTGGAGATAAAGCAGAAAGTAGAAGAGGGCATAAAAACATCTGTAAGTGGTGGCCTTAACAGAGAAGATGAACTAGCCTTGCAGATGTCAGGTGTGGACATTCAGGTCTCAGGGAAAAACAATCCCTTTGAGTGCTGTATTTGCCTGCGACAAATCTTTTCTCTCTCTTTTCCCTTTTAGTATGTTTGAGTACATCAAGGCCTGAGCAGATTTATGAAGATGACTTTGGACTGCACAACTTTGCTGCTGCAGTTTGAACTTTCAAGTACAGAATGTAAAGCCATTAATGGTATACACAGTAACAAAACCATTGGTGAAAGATGGAGGTTCCTGATCATGTTGATCATGGTTTCTTTTGATGGTATTTGCACCAAGGAATCACAATTATGTGGCACACAGTATGTCAATAAATAATGGACAGTACAAAGATCAGGTTTAAATGTTTCTGACCGTGTGTGTTGCTGCAGGCGATTGAAGCTAACCTGGTACAGAAGTCGCCTGGTGGTCTCACCTACATGGCAGAGTGGAGGGGAGGGATCCTGGATCACAAGATGGGCCACCTGGCCTGTTTCTCTGGTGGCATGATCGGCATCGGGGCTGATGATGGAGTGCCGGAGAAGAGGCAACACTACCTGGACCTGGCTGCGGAGATCACACACACATGCCATGAGAGCTACACTCGCTCAGGTGAGTGGAAATGTCAGGGATGCTGAGGAGTGTAAAGAGACTCTTTGCTTCGAGAGGCTGCATAATAGTTGAGTCCGGGAGGAGGGCAGCGGATGAGTGACTGCTCCTGCTCATTTTGTTTTGGATATAAATGTACCATGTCAACCTGAAAGATCATGTACAAGTAGGAGTTGTGGAGGAAGGCTGGATGTTTTTATCTGCTGGCACAACAAGGTCATAATGTTGCCACACTGCAAAAGCCATCACCGAATCATTGGGGATTTTACGAAGCTTTCCTTTTGCAAGTTTTTCCCTTATTTTATCCATTACTGACCACTAGCTGCTGTGTATATACTTGCAAACGTGACACGCAGCGACGTAGACTGGCAGAGGTTGCTCAACGCTCACTAGAGAAGATCTGGTTGAGTAGTAAATGATTAGTTTTAAGTACTGTAAAATATAATGTAATTAAACAGCCTTGCTCTACTCTTAAGATCCAAATAATTCTGTATTTTCTGTAACGTAACACAGGCTGGCTCTTCTAAAAAAAGACAGTGAAATTTTATGGTTCATCATTGTTGCGGTATATTTTATCTGTCTTGTTAAGAAAGGTTATGGTGGCATTCAGAGTAAGAAAATTGAGAGTCTAGGGGAGCGATATTGCAAATTAAAAGAGCCTCAGGCATTTAAATTTTGCCCCGACTCAAAAGGAGAGTCGTTCTTGGTGGCTTCACCTCAACAGAGAGAGGACAGGCCTAATAAGAAGCAGCAAAGAATTAAAGTTCTCAATTATTCTCTAACGTCTCACAGTTATAGGCAGCAGACATGGAGGCGCCTCTAAGTGTGTTCAATACTGATGATCATACTGTTTTGTAATTCAGTAGAAAGAATGAAAAGAGACAAGGAGAGGAAATGGAGGTAAAGTACGAAGAGTAATCGCTGTGATAAAAACTGTGAGTCCACAGGCAAATTTACTATAAATGAGGGAGAGTAGAGGAGTACTGAAGATGTACCCATGGGAAAAATACAAGAAAGAAAGAGAGGATGAAAAAAATAAGGGAATAGTTGCCAGCAACAAGCCTGCCCACATTTTTTGGAAAGACCCTCGTTTGATCTCTTCTCTTTGCTGGCATCTGTCTTGGCCCTGACAATAATCTCCTCCGCTAATTTCAAGCCTTTTTTTGCCCCCTCCACTGTTGGGTGGGCTGTACAGATTCATCCTCAAGTGTTCATTCGCCTTCACTTCTCCAGAAAGCTAATGTGACTCATCACATAACAGGTTCCTTGATACGCTTGGAATACTTTTGATCTGCAGGCCCAAAAGGCTTCTCTGGCTTTCTCTTTCATAGTCAGCCACCAGGTTTCTCTTCACTCATTAAAAGGAATGGATGGGTGCTTAGCAGCTCTTGGATTAGCTGTCTGCAGGAAAGAGAGAGAGGGTGAGATTTGCTCTTGTATGTGCGTAAAGTGGCTGCTGTTTAGCTTTGTCTTAAGCACTGATACCATGAAGACTCTCCGTCTGCTGCTCCTCTGGATCTCTGCCATCTTCACAGCTATAGACTGATGCTGGAAAATGGGGATCTCAAGGGAAGCAGCAGAAAGAGGAAAGGGTTATTGGTTTAAGAGAAAAATTGGAAACAGACTGTTAATGCTTAGCTTTGTGCATTTCTACTATTGAGATGTATGAGCTGATGTACAATAGAGCAACTTGAGAGAGACTGACAGCATGTATCACTGTCACCTCTTATTCTAAATTATAACTCGAATGTAGGAAAAAATTAAATATTTGATCCGTAATCATGACAGTAAGACCGGAGTTTTGCCTGGAGAAATGTACGTGTGTGCTGAGGCAAAAAGCAGACGGGACAGGAAAAAATGTGGGCGGAGTTGTTTCCATAAATTGAGGGAGTTTTGTCATTGCCCTCTTGCATCTCACTCAATGCAGGAAAGTAGCATCCCGTTCAATCTTGAACTCTGTGTGAAGTAGAGCTGCAAGGATTAACTGATTAATCGATCAGTTGTCAACTATTAAATTAATCGCCAACTATTTTGACAATTGATTATTTTGAGTCATTTTTTAAGAAAAAGTGTCCAAATTCTCTGATTTTCCCTTCTCAAATGTGATTATTTTCTAGTTTCTTTTAGTCCTCTATGACAGTAAACTGAATATCTTTGGGTTGTGGACAAAACAAGACATTTGAGGANNATAACTGTTAGTTGCCCTAGTGTAAAGCTAACATGATGGGCTCAACCCTACTGGTTGCCTCTTGCCCCATTTCTCAGAGAAATGAACAGAAGGGGGCATCTTTAAGGATAGGCTATGTGAGTTGTGTTCATATGAATTCAAACGAATTATATGTTGGTTCCAACTCATTCTAATTTGATTTCTTTTTAGAAGTGACAGCCCTGGTATCATGCAACAGTTGAGCCTAAGAAAAAATATGCAGTTTTCAACTTTCAGTAATTTTCAGTGTTTTCGTGCTAAGTGAGACCTGTATGAAGCTCACAGAGGTCAATTTCTGGAAATGTGAATTTCAACGTTGCAGCCAATTAAATGTTTGTCTGAGGATTTCCAAAGGCCTTATTATCCAAATGTTTTAATCAAATTTTCCTCTACATCTCTTTGAGCTTGATGATATAGAGACTTATGCATAATTACTGTTAATAAGATTGGTAAAAAGTTGAGACCAAAAATGTATGTTTTGGCGTAAAACATTGCTATTCAATTCCCAAAGCAGGTAAAACAAATCCTGAGACTATCTTTTAAATTGTGTTTGACGCAGGCGAGTAATTCATCAGATGAACTTGTGGACAAATCGATTGTGTTGTCTGCGCTGTGGGTTACCGATGATTCTCTGTTGAATTAGCGTTATCATTCCAATCACAGGCATCAACAGCCCAGAGAATTATTTAGCTCAAAACAGGCCGTCAGGAAGCCGAACACAGAGTGTGGAAAGAGCCCAGAAGTGGTTTAGGAATCAGATAGATGTAATGAAAAGTGTTTCAGCTGGAGAGGACTAAGCTGTGGAGTGACACGTGTGGCACGGTTATGTTGTTGTGCAGGCTAGGTTGGTGTTGTGGAGGTGTAAAGTGGGCTGAATTTACAATGATGACAGTGGTTAAAGGTGCCCTTTACCCTTTTTTATGAGTGGGTCTGTTTGTCTCATGCATGCACACAAAGACCTACATGCACGCGCATGTGTTCGCGGGCAAAGCGATACACATTCCTGCCAATGGTTTCTCACGGTTCCACTGATCTACAGGTGGCAGTAAACATCACAGGGCATCCAAATATGGAGGACGTTTTTGAGTGCCCATTAACAGCAGATAGCATCAGCAGCAAATTAAAACAGGAACAGATCTGAAAAACAAGAACACTTTTTACTAAAATATGATGAATTGTACTTATAACATAGGGGAAAATAAAAACAAAGGTCTGTCTCTTAAATAAGCATATATTTCAAATCAAAGGCTTGGTTCTTATGCAGTTGAGGGGGAAAAGGTGTAGGCTCCATATTGTAGTTTTGCGACTGCTACATCTGTCTACTCTGTATTTACAATACCTACTGTATGTCTGATCTTTTTTTCCCTGTATGTTCCTGTTTTGTTTTTTCCTATCCAAATGGAGGGTCTAAGCAAAGAAGGTGTCCTCTGTTGTACAGATTGTAAAGCCCTCTGAGATAAATTTGTGATCTTCCTGTCTTAATGGTTCCTCAGTAGTCAGTCCTTCATTCCTACTGATCCATTCAGCCACCATACAACACTGGTGGTCATCTGTTTTTCCTAATTTCTTTCCAGTCATTACCACTTTATACAGTCATATGTGTATAGTAAAGTCTGTGTTACTTCACTGCTTTCATGTTTCTCCTTGTCTTGCTTGTACATGCTGACTCACACACATACACACACAGTAATGGACTTGCTGACCAGGTGGCCCTGCTGTCTGTCACACTGACTTACTTATTTCAAGATGATTGTCTGGCCTAATCGTGTGCAGCTACTCGCAAACCTGCAGTGACCTCAAAGAACCTGCTTCCTCCAGTTTTCCAAGTGGTTGGTTTAAATCACAGATGATAAGCCAGAGAAGAAGAAAAAAAAAGTCAAAAAAAGCAAATCAAGCAGTGGAGGTAGAAACGAAATTTCAAAATTGTCTTGCATGCCACAATACAACATCCACTCTGAGCGTGTTTCAAGATGTTGCTATGCTGATGCTCCTGTCCTAACCTTGGCAAGAATAGATTCCTTTGTGCTGTATCGTGAATGGAATCTCTTTGCCATGTGGTCTTGAATTGTGGCAGAAATATAATGGAAGTAGGGAGAAGAATAAGGAGAAGAAAGACCATCTGGACAGCTGGGGAAGTCTTAATTGTTTCACTTGCCTCAAGCTTTTTCTTTTTTTTAACTAACAGTAATTGAATGGTTTCTTTACACCGTGATGTTCTGTTCATTCACTTGCAAAAAAGAAAGAAAAACATTGCATGCTTTGAAGGAGTAGATGTAGAAATGGACTGCAGGTCTGTTGACAAAGCGCTCATATCTATAGGCCGAAATAAAAATCAGTGTTTGATGTTCGTCTAATGTTCTGTCTTTATTTTTGTCTCCGTCAGCCACCAAACTGGGACCTGAGGCGTTCAGATTTGACGGCGGAGGTGAAGCCACAGCAACCAGGCTGAGCGACAGATATTACATCCTACGACCGGAAGTCATCGAGAGCTACATGTACATGTGGAGACTGACCCACGACCCCAAGTACAGAGAATGGGGTTGGGAGGCTGTTGAGGTGAGATACACCAATACAGTGTTAATATTTACTGTACTATCCTCATCTCTAAAGCCTTTTCTTTTCCACATTTGTTTTGCTTGTCCAAGTGTGTTTTCAAGTTAAGCTTTTTTCCTGGAAAAACAGTACTGGTTTAACCCCAACTCCTACAGAGAGTGTTTCATTGTGGGTTTGTTTTTAGCCTTAAAGTTGCTAGGCTAGCGAGTTACTTCAAGTCCATTTATAGTGTCTTTTAAGCCGCCTTTATTGCTTCATCTGAACTGCTTGTCGACTGGTCAAATAGCTTTGAAAAACCCCCTGCCCACTTCATGCCATGATTGGGCCGCTGTGTGGAGGTGAGAAAATGCCAGGGTTTAAACCTCTCTCTCAAGCTCTCTTTTTTCAGTCTTTACACAACTATGTCTGTCACTTTTCACATGAACAACCAAGTGCAAAATTGTCTGAAAGTGACCACTCGTATCCCTGTAACATCTCTCTCTCTATGGCTGCCGGCTTTTCACACCGCCTTTGAGTGAGGGCTCTTCGAAAAACTATAAACACTTTTGATTTCTGATAAACCAGGAAATCACAAACTACTTCTTTTCTAGCATAACCTGGCCTTTAGAGTAAAGTCAATATGGCCTAAAACTGTTCAGAAAGCCTTGACGGGAGTTTCCGATTGCTTTATTTAAGTGTTTTGCTGCCCTGACAGAAATAAATGCCTGACAAGTGGAGCCCAGTCAAAAGTGTCTCCCGTTGTTTTTACTGCAGGAAAAGTAGAGAACAAATTATCTGTCAAGCAGCCGAGAATTTCCAATATCACAGAATATCATCATGAGCAGCTCAAACAGGCTGAAAAATGATAACGGCCACAGAAAATCATTCTGACCACTTCGCCAGCCTGACAGGAGAGTGTGTGACTGATAGACAAGCTAGACACATGTGCTTTCTGTTTTAATGGAAAAATTTCATGTTTCACTTTTATGAGAGAAAAGACTTCAGAGATGAGGACGATCTTCTCTTTGGACTAATAGCAGCTCGGGGGAAACTTTCGATCTTCAAAAAGCCTTTTTCCAAAAACTGTTGGAAAAGAGTGGGTCATCTTATAATCAGGGTTGTCTTATGTTCAGGCCACCACGGCACTCCCCTGTCAGGGTCTTGAAAGCAGTGAAAATGATTTTCAATGGCTGATATCATTTTTCAGACTGTCCTTTTGAGCTCCTCATCACAACATTGTGTCGTTTGGGTCGGTGTGAAGGCAAAGCCCAACCGCATGACTGTGTGACAGTAGATGTGTGATTTTAGCATGAATTCAAAAGCTAAACCACTGTAAAAACCATCTGCTGATCGTGAACTGTTAAAAAGTGATCTCCCAATCTGTAGGCTTGACAACCTATATTTATACAAGATCATTTTGTAACCATGGTAACACATGTGCGTCACCACCTGAGTGCGGGGATTTTGCCTGATCAGTCAGAAAGTTAAGCACAGTTAAAACCAGAGGTGTGTTGAGCTTGTGTTCTGTGTCCTGAACCGTGTATATAAGCAGTTCCCTAATAAAAAGGGAGTGCAACCAGTGAAACGTAGCGACCACACAGTAACTATCCTCATGCAATATTGCAGCACAAAATTCCTCTTTTTTTGTCTGGTTTCTGTCTGTCAGTCACTATTTATGATATACAAGGTCCAGTTGTAGTCTGGACTTATAATTCTCTCATTTCGTGCTGAGCTCTTTGTGACACCAGAGAATTTAATAAACACGTAAGGTGCAATAAAGTGTAGCATGACCTGCTGTCTGTCACCACTGTGATTTTCCCACGTGGGCCCTTGTAGCGCCGATAACGCAGGATAACAGTCGACAAAACTGTCCAATCAAAGAGTTACCTATATGTCCGTACACACGGCTTCATGCTTACAGCTCCTGGTTAGCTTTTAAAAAGTCAGTGTGAACACAAACTGGACCAGAACCAAAAGGAAACAATTGTTCATTGGTTCTGACCAAATGAACTGAAATACAAAAGACGCACTATGAACATACTTGAAGAAACTCACTAGCCTAGCGACATCAAGGTTCTGCTGTTATATGTGAATGAGTAGTCCTGGAATAAAATACAACCCCACCTTTCCAGATAAAAATATGTCCTTAAATTCAGGCCAGTGTGGTACAAAGAATATTTAGAATAATTAAAAAAAATTTTTTATGTAAGTAGGAGACACAATAGCGTATAATTTTGTACACTATACTTCTCTCTTAGGAGTAGCTTGGGCTCTGATTTTATAAATTGTGCTCACCTATTATGTCAAGCCCCTTTAACACCCTCAATTACCCTCTACCAACTTCCTTGATATCATGTGGCACTATACATTAGCTTGTAGATCAAGCAATCGCACTGTCAGGAGGTGAAGGTTGTGTGGGGAGCACCATTATTAATGTGGCAACAGACAGGACATTAGCTGTAGTAAACTGTAGAGGGCTGGCATGATAGATTTAGCATTAATTTAGTGCGCACAGAAGTGGAGAGATCAGGCTGACGAGTTTGACGGGCCTTTAATTATCAGGCACAAAGGTTGAAAGCAGCACACAACGCTTCTCTTCATGAACATCAAGCATTAACACGTCGGGGTCTTTGTTAATTAGCACGTATAAGCCAGCCCTTTGTAGCAGGGGTAATAATGTGCTAATCCGCTTGGCTAGCTCAGCCACTCTCCATTAGCCCTTGTCAGATTTAGCATTGCTTGGGCTTCAATTGTGTAGCCGGCTGAAGGGCTTGACGTGTTCCATCATTTCCTCCTTTCTTTAGGTGTATGTGGACACACTGTTGTTGAGTAAAGGGTTTCCTCTATATCAGAGGAATAGTCTTTCATTCATATACCCTGTTATTTCCTCTGTACATATTGTAAAATGTGTGGTCCCGTCACAGTGCAGAAGTGAAACGGCCACTCTGCGAGAGCTGTAAGACGAAGTTGGTGAATAAATGAATGAAATGTTATTCATTCAATTTGTACAATCAAGCTGGCAAGAAGTGGGCTTTACTTTGTCCAGAAAAACAATGTTTTTTAAGTCACATGTAAACCTTTAAACCTCCCCTCTTGTGTCTCCTGTCAGGCCCTGGAGCAGCACTGCAGAGTGGAGTCTGGCTTCTCTGGGATCCGTGACGTCTACACTATGACAGTCAGCCACGATAACATGCAGCAGAGCTTCTTCCTCTCAGAGACACTCAAGTAAGTGCTATTTCCTCACCGCATCTGAGAAAACCATCAAAGATATAGGAAGTAATATAGGGTCCAATACTGAATGCTGGTGATTCATCTGTACCTATTATCTGTTGTGCGAATGAGACACAGACTCTCCGCTCCCGTGTTCATGGAGTCATTTGAGGTGATTCCAATCACACTTTGAATGTGATGTTCTTCATTCGCTTGTAAAAGAAACATGGATGGCGAATAGATGGTGCGCAGTTAGGCGCCTCAATTTTACCTCCCGTCATTCTTGGTTCATTAAGCAACGCAAACTGTTCGAGGTGCCACGTTAGGTCACAGTTAGTAGGTAAAGAGCCTTTTTTTTCCTATTCATATTCAGGCCAGCAGGCACCAGACAACTTTTAACACCAGACTGTGCTGCTGACTCCCCCAGTTTTACACTATCCCTAATGTGCATCCACTTTAAAACTGAAGTGACTAATCATGACAAAAGACCTTTGCTTGTGAATAATTTAGTAATACTAGACTGAGCTTGCAAAGCATTCTTGCATGACACTAGTGGTGGAGTTTATTAGATGTGGCCAATACTAAGAAAATGTTCTGGTTAAAGGTGTAGTCTATGATTCTAATCCAAAACAGTTTCTGTCAAATTCAGTGACTATCTCCTCACGGCCCACTAGATTTCCGTTCTGTGTGTGCACTAAAAAAAAAGTCTGGTGTTCATACACAGCGCTGGCTCTGTAAACAGGAAACAAACAGAGCGACTCAGGTAGAGCCACCAACCCAGGTTGTCAAATACCGACGCTTTAGCCGCGTTTCCACTAAACACTTCGGTGTAACATGTCACTGCCCGTACACAGGACAAACTAATGCTGTGAGTTACTCGCGCAAGTTTGAAGGAGCACTGAAGGGAGGGGTGTATTTGTTTGGCTGTTGAGTTCAAATATCAGCAAGCTTTCTCCAGAATCGTAGGCTACACCTTTAAGTGGTTAAAGAATAAGACTGGTGTTATTGTATATTTTGTTCATGTCAAAAAATCCCATGAAAAACACAAAACCTTCAGTGCATTAGTCCATCTCTTTCAGACTTCCCTACCGTGTCTGTGGCACTCAGCCCCAAGACCTTTCCCATGTCAATCTTTAAAAACAGCTCACAAATACAGAGTTTCCTTTTTAATAAGGCTCAGTAATTTCCTGAAACAGCTGGGCACTGGAGTAAATTGTGTATTTGTTGGGGACTATTTTTAGCAGCAGATTAATATACATTTGGTGCCCTGGTGTGGAATTGACTCAAAATAAACTAATGCCCACCTTCATGGAAATGAGGACCATGTAAACCATTGTAACAGTGTGGCTCATTGAAGTGTGTTTTAATATTTATTTAATATTTTTGGACAATCGTGGAAAAATAAGACATGTCAGGTTTTAGCTACACAAACAATACTCATTAGTAGGATCAGTTCATTGTTTGTTTTGTTTTGCGTTTTTTTGGGGGGATTTACTGGCTATAAGAAAGATACAGAGTGTGTCAAGCCTTATCCTTTAATGTGAAAATACAGAAAGACGGCTGTAATGGATAAATAAGAGGACCTTACTGAGAGAAGCTTACTTTTTGGAGAAAATGCTTGGTTAACATGGCAGTACAATCAGTGCGTTACACACACATCAAAAAGATTAGATTAGTCAGAGAAACCAGGTTCCATAGGAAATCAGTCAGTGTAATTACATTCACTACAGTAACTGGTTACTGCTAATCCACATAAACATGCAGCAGGACAGTAATTAGGTTTCTCCTCTACCTCAAACCACATAGCTCACTTATTGGCTGGACCGCAGAGGGCCAGCCCTACAAAGGCAAAAGTCTGTCACTGAGTGAGTGAGTGAGTGATGAAGTTACACGATTGGTCAGTCGAGTGTTGGCCGTTGCTCTTTCAAAATGAATAGGCGGGAACGTTAGTTATGTACGTACACAGGCGCCACCCTCTAAAAGTAACGCTAGTATTACGGATGGATAGTGCCGCTTTAAGCAATATAAGCAATATAACAAGACTACACTACCTCGTACTACCACTGTTATTCCTGTTTTACACACTCCATTGAAGTGGCTGACCAAAAAAATGAATATTTATTTCAGATCAGGACACTCTTGACTTGAGAATTGCACAAACAAACACACACCCACTTCACGTGAAACAATAACCAGTCCAGACTCCGTCAATGCGTCATATGCGCACAGATGGCACAGAGACGATAACTGATATTCACCATGAGGGAATGAAACTGTCAAACAAGGTAAAACCTGCTGCTGTGAGAAGCAGAGAAGATGGTTACAGACTGTAACAGTCCAGCGCAGAGCAGAGAAGGAGAGAAACAAGAAATCAGCTGTGCAGAGAGTGAGGAACAGCACAAAGTTTAACCACTCTTCAACCACTCTGACAAAACACTCCACACAGTGAGTCAGAAAAAGGAGAGAATAAGTTCTCTTTCAAATCAAACCTCTTAAGATATGAGTGGAAAGTTTTGTTCTTGTAACTGCATTTATAACATTTCTTTAGTCAAACAGAGCTTAACCATGTCGTGATATGCTACTTCAGTTTAAGAACAAATATTACTGGGACCACTACAGAAAATTGCAGATGAACATTCAATATCCAGGAATTCACATTATAAACAAACCTTTGCTTTAAAGTTGTCATGATAGCAAATGTATTTATATTCAGATATACAGATATGATAGACTTATTTTTACATTTAATTATGTTTATTTGTAATATGATCAGGTTGGATAGATGATGGGAGGAGGGGAGTCTGGGGGTGGAGGGTGAGAAGATGGAGGTAGTTAGGATGATGGGATGGTTGAGGGGCTGGAGGGAGAGGAAGGAGAGGAAGGATGGGAGAGGGTGTTCTGGGTGGGGAGATGGAGGGTAAGAGTGGGGTTTGACCTAGTCTTGTTTTAACTGCATTAGTGATGCAAAGTGCTGCTTCTTGTTATGAGGGTAAAGCTTTTCCTTACAGCACAAATCTAAATGGTAGAAGTAGTCAAAACTGCAGAAAGCTGACTGTAACCAGGTTCCTGAAAGAAACAGTTCCACATTTTGGAAAATATATGTACGCTGTTTCTCTTTCTTGCAGAGAATTAGATGAGGAGATCAGTATCACTCCTGTGTGTATGTTAAATATGAAGCTACAGCCAGGAGACGGTTATCTTAGCACAAAGACTGGAAACAAGGGGGAACAGCTAGCCTGGCTCTGTCGGAAAGAAACAAAATCCACCTACCTGCACCTTTAAAGTTCACTAATTAACATGTTATATCTCATTTAATTAATTCATACAAAAAAAAGGGGGGGTAAAAATGACAAGTTGTGGTTGCGGCAGGACTATTTCTTGGCTGAATGCAGTGACTTCCTGGGGTACCGTCGTCACTGTGCCCTGACACATTAAAGGTCCTGGTTCAAAACTATAAAGTTCATAAGATTATTACTGATATGATATGAATGAAACTGGAGAATGCGACTCCTGAAATTGGCACAAAGTATTCCTTCTAGTGTATGTAATTACACTGACTGTGTGGAAACAGAAAGCAGAAGTGAAGTATTCAATGAGATCAGATTTTGATGAAATTAAATGATGTTTTTTCCTGTTTACTCAGGTATCTGTACCTGCTCTTCTCTGATGACGACCTTCTCCCACTGGAGGACTGGGTCTTCAATACAGAAGCCCATCCGCTGCCCATCATCCGCAAGAGCTGCCTGCAGGATGAAGCGACACAGGATAAGACAGTCGCCGAATAAGACTGAACACCACCAACAACTGAGACAGACACATTTGCACAGTTCATGTGCACACACAGAGTCACACAAATATTGCAAACACCAATTCAATGCAGGTTCAGAGTCTTATCAGGAGCGTGTGGACTCTCAATTCCTTTCCAGTAAAGGATGTTGTCGTTTTACGCTGTGATTGTATATCCTTTCGCCGGGGTTACTTCCTGCTGGCACTTCTTTCTTGTGGACAATCAAGACAAACATGACTTTCATGAAAAGAGCACCTTTTTCTTTCCTTCTTTCCTCTGTGAGGAAACCAGTATAACTTGCAGACCCAAATGTATGGGAGGAGGGTTGAACTATGGGCCATATTGTTAGAAAGAGAGAGAAACGTATAGAAAACCACTTGAGTTTTGCTCCTTGATTTCGTTGTTTTGTTAATCTTAAGTGATGAATGATTTCCTTATATCTTGTCATTGCATTTTTTCCTTTGTGAGTACACTCTTTGACCAAAGGTTTCTTTGCATTTCTATTTCCCTCTTTTCCAGTAAAGTGTTTTTGGTGAGATTTGACAGAAAGTGAAATTTACTATAAGGATTGAATTGTAATGAATATTGATTAATGTACAGACAAACATGAAATGCGATTCTCAAATCCACCTCCAAACTAATGTTGATGTCATGTTTCTTATTGAAACAAGCTTGAATGAATTTTTTTCAAGTTAGGAGGTGACAGGAAGGCGGCAGTGTCTTATGCATCCAGGGACCATTTATTAAAAAACTGATGTTGGGCCGTGTTTCCACTGTATGCTTGGGTTATTTTGTGAACAGGACAATGCTTTCTCAGTCCTCTCAGCCTTTCAAATCAAAGTAACAAATGGAGTACGCTCAGTTCTGTGGTTGTAATACACGCATCAAAGGAAAAAGAATGCATTTGCTAGCCAGCTCCAAATGGGTTTTCCTGTTTCTGTTGTAGTTTTTCTGCTTCACCCTGCCTTTACATGTGAATCCATACGGCTGCCAACACTGACGCTACAGGCTGTGAGCCCGAGAGCCGACTGCGGAGACAAGTTATCATTCTCACCGTTCTTTTCATCACTGCTGTCCTGCACAGTTGTGGAGCGAATGTGCTGTACATACAGATGAAGTGAGTGACCCCTGTATGAGCTTGTCTTGACTTTATTTTGTGACCTTTTCTTTTTCTTTTTCTAAACTTCAGTGGTTATTTTTTCTGGGTTCTCTTTTGATTTGCTTCCCTCAGGTGTTTCAGTAAAAAAAACAACTAAAAAGTTCTGATTTTAAGTCTAGTTATTGCTGATATTAATTATTGTTATTACTTATTCTTACTGTTTGATTTAACTTTCATTGTTGAATATTTTTCAAATACTGATAAAAAGACCTGTGCAACTTTGTACATTTAAAACAATCACAGTTGTTGTGTGGTTTTTATTGGCCTTGTCTGTTTAGTTTGTTTTTATTTAGACTTTCTGTGGTATTTGTTTTTCAGTAAGTTTTGACTATTTGATTTGTACAGCGGGTTACTACACTAAGTTTGAAGGAAACAACCTGCAGCAACTTACAAAAAGGAAAGAATCTCGACTCATTTGCTGCTTACGTTTGTTTCGGTATTTGCTTCCAGGAAGTTCATTACAGATTTAATTGAATGGGGATGTCTTAGGGTTGTGGAAAGTTCCAGCAATCACGACCAGAAAATGACTAATGGGGTTTCGCCATTGCACCTCTCTCACGGTGTCAGGCCAACAAAGCAAGATTTAATACCATCCTCCCCAAATGATTCAGCTCTATCGGATGTCATCTGAATCTTAATTTCAGCCCGATAGCTTGAAGTGATTTTTCATCGGCTTTAAATAGAATCAGCACGCATTATTGACATGATTGACATTTAACAGTAATTTAAAAAATGGTGCTTAAATGTCATGGATCTGGTGACATTAATCTTACCGTCACCTCGAAAAAGGACTGATGCAAAGGTGTGTGAGTTTAAATACTAAGTGTAAATGTTATCCAAGTTAAGGCCTGCAGCACTCAGCTACAGTGCAGGACTATTCTTCCCCTCAGCTAAGGCATGACAATGAAACGAAGGGCAAAAGCGAAGGGCACAGTTTGTACATGTGAGCTCGTCTGATCTCGCTCGGGGACATAAAGGAGGAGGATCACTGTCCATGTGAATGCACCTGAGACAGATAGTGAAGGACAAACGCTGCAGATAATCCCCTCCCCTCTCATTTTTTTCCTTTGGTGCTCCCAAAGTCCCCGACAAACCGAGAAGGGCGGCAGAAGCAGACATATCGGGGCTGCTGTCTGACTTGGCAGGACCTTGCATCGATGTGTAACGAAGGAAGAAGAGCCAGCATCTCTCTGCCACAGTCGTCCTCCAGCTGTCCCGACCAGAGCAGCAGTTTTATAGGAAGTACCATGTCGTGGAGATCTGGTTCAAATACACTGGCTACTGCAAAGTAACTAAGTACATGTACTCAAGTACTGTTCTTAAGTACAAGTACCTCAAAATGTGTATAACTTGAGTATACCCATTTTATGCTCCTTTATACTTCTACTCCACTACATTTCAGAGGAAAATATTGTACTTTTTACTCCACTATATTTATCAGGCAGCTACAGTTACTCATTACTTTTCAGGTTAAGATTTTCTAGATAAAAATATGATAAAAATCAAACCAGTGGTTCCCATCCTTTTTGGCTTATGACCCCTTACAAAAAAACAGTGTCTACTTGGGGCCCGTTTTCACATTTCCCAAGTCTATATAGGTTGTTAGCATTTCCCCTCTAAACTTCTCAGATGGTTTCATATAAATAATTATTTGAGGTTCAAAGAGGTCAGTAATATTCAATATTTTACAAAAAGTAGTTTGAAAAAACAAAACAAATCTGTGTTGCAGAACTTTTTCCTCTTTCCTCTCCTAAGAATTATTTCACGACCCCCCAGATTTGTCTTGTGGCCCTTTGGAGGGGCCAGACCCCCAGGACGGGAACCACTGAACTAAACCACCTAACTGTGTATAAAGTGGTTAAAACTAGCTCCATCTCAAGCAGCTACAACAGTAAAATACTGCTTACACATTGATGCATCAGTATTTTAAATCTAATAATAATGATAATAGTAGATATTCAATAATATGAGTCACAGGGGACACTTTACTGTGTAATGAGTACTTTTACTTTGACACTTTAAGTACATTTAGCTGCTAATACTTCTGTACTTTTACTTAAGTAATATTTTGAATGCAGGACTTTACTTTTACTTGTAATGGAATATTTTTAGATTGCTGTATTGGTACTTTCACTGAAGTAAAAGATCTGAGTACTTCTTCCACCACTGTTCAAATATATACACGAATACTTGATTTCAAAATACTTTCGACTTCACCTACTCACATTTTTTATCTGCCCAGTGGACAAAGGAAGAAACAAGAATAAAACATTGTTTTCAAGCCAGCCAAAGAAATCAGAGCAAAGGAGTATGTGTGCTTTTAAAGTACAATGCACTGTGATATATTACGTCTTCGCTTGACCCTTCGGTTGGGTCCAATTACAAAGCACACTGTGAGAATGTGACTATGATTTACAACAATTACAGGCTACTGTTGATGATTGCATTTTCTTGGTACTGCTAGGTAAAGAAGATAATTAAATGTTCCTTTAAATGGTAGATATTCTGAGATGCAACATATCTGACACGAGGAAAGGAAAATGCAAGAGCACAAATAGCAGATAATGAAGATACAAGCCAACTTTTCTTTGTCTTCTCCGACGACAAAAACAGTGAAGTGACAGGTTCAGTCTCCTTATCCTCTATCCTAAACCCACCTACCACCACCTTTGGATGAAATCAAAGAGTTTACTTCTAAATCCCTCAGATGTATTCTGGGACAACAATGTCATCTCACGCAGTTCTCAAATAAACAAAACAAACACATCTCACCTGAAATGTCACTATCTGACAAGGAAAAGTTTTAAGTCAGTGAATAACTTCAAAAATAATTCAGTGAGTTGGACATCTAATGTCTGCAGCATTTTTGTAATATTTTTTAAGGCACTGAATGTCTTATTTTATGGAATGAAGCCCTTCAAATTAAGACTTAATTTCAAACTCCCGTTTCCCCCTCCTTCTGTTCTTTTCCTCCCTCTCAGGTCTTGTCGGCACACTTTCATGGCTTGTTAAACATAGTTATTTTCTCTCAGGGTTGCTGTTAAAAAGGCAGGAAAGGGTGACAAAATGGAAGGATTTGCAGGATAGTTCTTGCCTTGTTACACTGAATAACGGATGGTGAAGTACCTGACTCTAATTGTGCACTGAAAAATATCTTGCATAAAATGTGCAGTTTTCATGGTCAGCTGTAGATAACAAAGAAACACACAACAGTTCATCAAGTATGCAGTAAAACGTCTCTACCACTGGACTACCAATAGCTGTTAAAGAAATAGTTCAACATTTTGGGAATACTCTTAATTTGCTTTCTTGAGGAGAGTAAGATGAGAAGATTGATACCACTCTCATGTCTGTACGGTAATTATGAAGCACCACCACCAGCCAGTTAGCTTAGCTTAGCATAAGCAGAGTTGGAGGTGCCCGGCCAAGAAATAGGCTGTGTCAGTGATCTCTTTGTATTTACTATATAGTGCATAGAGATATATATATAGTGTGTCTACTATATAGTGTCCTCAAACATTATATAATTGAATGAAAAAAGTAGTGTCCATGGCATGTACATGTATAGGGAGTAGTGAATGAGTAAACGAGGGAGTGATTTTGGACAGCACAAACCCCCCCATAAAACCACAACGTGTCATTTTTACACACACTTTGTTTTTTGTATGGATTAAACAAACGAGATGTAACGTGTTAATTACTGAACTTTAGAGGTACTGGTAGCAGACAGTCTGTTTCAAGTCTTTGTGCTAACCTAAGCTAACTGGCTGCTTGTTGTAGTTTCATGAGAGTGGTATCAATCTTCTCATCTAACTCTCAACAAGAGAGCAAATGAGTGTATTGTCCAAAAATGTTGAACTATTCCTTTTAATGTCTGTAATATTAGTGCAGCATAAAACAATATTTATTCTGAATCAATTATTCTATCCATAAAAGCTTATAAAATTTCATGATGCCCTGCACCATTCTTCAAATTGATCTGATTAACAGTTCAAGACCTGAATATGTTCAATTTACAACAATATAAAAACAGAAATCAATTCTCACGTTTGATAGTCTGGAAACAGCGAACGTGTTGTGTGTTACTCTTCCTCAATAAATGACTTAAATGATTATTCAACTATCAAAATTGTTGTCAAAATGTTTTGGTGATTGACGACTTGATTAATCGGCTAATTGTTGCAGCCTTAATATATGATGAAGTAATATACCAATATGATAATAGGTACTTTCACATCTACTGCTGTATGTTTTATTAGAATTCACCAGAACTACAGACAAGGCAGATCATGCTATTCAAACTCAGATAAAAGACGCTCAAACCACAAAGTATGTCTGTGTTAAAACTTTTCAATACTTAACTGAAACAGGCAAAGGATGCTGAAGGAAGCGTAAGAAGAGTTCATTGCTGCACAATTTCCCACTTCCCTCTTTGTGATTTCCCTACTCGTGTTTCGTGTCAGCACACTGTTGCTTTACATCGAACTCACTCTCTACAGCAGGCCAAGGACAGAGAGATATGAATGAATTTGTTCTGCACAATGAACTGAAAATGGAATTCTTTTCATTAATCTCTATTCAGGGACTCATTCATGAATTTCATTTTTATGTTTTCGGGGAAATGACAGCCTGAGGGTTGCTTTGGAACAAACTAAAATAGCTCTCTTAGATGTAGACAAATTGTTTTTTGGGGGAAAGGGGACCCTGAGAAGCAGCACAGATGAAGCATTTGTTAGTGGAGAGATACTGTATTCGGTACGTCAGTGTTTGGTTTCCCATAATATCCTTGACTTTGAAAAGACTACACTGGAAAGTGAATTAGAGTCAGTGAGTTGGCTGCAATATTCTCTCTTTTTTTTGACAGATTGAGACAGTAGTGTTTAGTATATTTGATTAGCACAGATTGATGTGAATGATTGGACAGCACTAATCCAGGCAATATGGAAACCCATGCTGCTTTGTCTCCTGCCATTATCCAGTTTTATGATTATTAAAACTTTAATGTGACTATTAACTAGATTCTGATTTAGGGAAATGATACTATTTAGTCCAGCCATGCTGTCGTTTAATATTCATATTCAATTATACATTCTAATTAGGTGACTAATAGTAATAATAGAAGCCTGTCTTTCCTGTCATGAATTTTGGTAGAGGACATTTTGCAATAAATGCTGAGTGACGCAGTGGAAGAAGTCTGCACAGTATGTTTTTGGCGTGACTGGCTGTGTGCTGTTATGTCAAGTCTTAGAGTGTGCGTTTCTGTACATAGATTCGCTCATGTGTGCACTGAACATATGCCTCAGCCCTCAGACAGAGTACTGTGTAGCTCCAGTGTGTGCTTGTCAGAACATCCTGTGCTGCTCTGCACTGCCAACACTTGAAGGTCCGCCAGGCCGGCCTCATCTGCTGCCCCAACACCTTGTTAGCGCCCGGAAGGGAACACAACTGCATAATCAGCTGTTAATACTTCTAAAAATAGCACAGGCAAGCTCAGGGGTCAGAAGTAGGATGGTTGACAATTGACAGGTAGACAGCGTGCATATATCCATAAACACATTATACTGTAATGTTGGTTTGCTGTATTTGGCAGCTTCGTGCTTAGGGCTTTTTTTTTTTTGAAGGTCACACCAAAGGTTTCTACACAAAGCAAGCAAGAGGTGATGGAGCTGCATTATAAGCGAGGTTTTAATGTAATAAAACTGAGAGTTCAAGCCATGATAGCGGAACTGTTCTTAAGCACTC
>NTHP01000354.1:607130-634510 GCA_003416845.1 Oplegnathus fasciatus | reverse complement strand
GAAGTCAAGACCAGGCTTATGTAGAGGTAGGTGATTGCTGGTGATTCAAGACAGGTGTGCCTCATCTGAGTCTGGGAAGAGAGTAGCCAGCCACGCCTCCTGCCACACACTGCAAGTAAAAAACACAAAGGGGAGGGGAAGAGCAGAGGAGCCAAAAACCCAGACCATAACAAGGTCTTTATTAAAATGACCAGGACAAATACTAGAATGGATTTGTCGGGAGAAACATACAGGCGCATGATTTGAAAGCTTTCACAAAAGCCTTTGTTTGCTCCCTATACTTGAAAATGCTCTGTCACTCTATGTTGTTCTCCAATCTTAACTCCTCCATCCATCCACTCTCTCCCTCTTTCCTTCCGCTCCCTCATCCCCTCCCCTCCCTCCCCCTCCCTGCTTCAATATACCCACAGATCCTCTCTGGGTATCATCGCTTTGTGCGAACAACCTCTGCATCTAACTCTGTCTCCTCTCCTCTCTCTTCTGGGTGTTCTCAGCCTCTTTGAGTCCTTTACAGACGGACTGACCGAGCAACAATTATTCTTAATCTGACTCCATTAACCAAGCACCCCCCACTCCCCCCACCTCCTTGGCGGGGTGATATTAATCACTTTAATTGCCAAAAAGCATGAGACCCCATCCCATCCTCCATCTCTCAGCCACTTACTTTGAATGTTTCTCTCTCTGTCTCTTATTCTTTCTGTCTCTCTCTCTCTCTCTCTCTCTCACTACAGTTGTACGCGAATGACCCAACTCGAGCTTTTTCTTCATCAAGGCTCCCATTTCACTTTGCACATCTCATCCCTTTAAATGGCCACTCAAGCATTTATTTAATTATTTACCACAATTTCACTACATCAAAATCCAGCAGACTCCCAAAAGTAGTGTATGTGCATGTGTGTGTGTGTGTGTGTGTGTGTGTGTGTGTGTGTGTGTGTCCTGAATATACCCTGGTATGTGTGTATGCCCTGGTATTTTCTTGCTGTCTGATCTGATTAGTGACTGTTCCACCATCCATTTCAAATGTTCATAACGAGGTGCTGTTTCAGTTCACTGTGAGGTTAATGAATAAAAGGAGGAAGATGTGGGCAAATTTGCTGCATCTGGTAAAAACATATTACAGGGCACCAGACAAAATGAGGGAGAAAGAGAGAGAGAGAGAGGGGGGACAATAGACTGCAGAGGAGAGTTGTGTAATATCATCATTTTGTGTGGTGACCTCAGTTAAATAGTGCGGTCTGCCTCATTGCTGTGAAGCACTCTACATCAGGCAGCTCTGTCTATGGCTGTCCACTGTGCTAGAATATGGATACGACTTCAGATGAGGTATGTGTTCATGATACATTTAAATATATTTGTAACATACCTGCTACAGAGAACAATTTCAGCAGGTGCTTGGTGGAAAAAGATCACATTTTCAGAAAAAAGACTGTGGCCTGCTGTATACTATACCATACTATACTTAGGCATGGTGGTGCTTTGAGCTAAATGCTAACGTCGGCATGCAAACATGCTGATGCTAAGCAGGTGTTATGTTTACCTTGTTCATCATTGTGTATTAACATGCTAATATATGCTAATTAATACTAAACATAAAGTACAGCTGAGACTGATGAGAATGTCATTCATTTTGCAGGTTTTTGGTCATAAATCAAAGTACTGGACAAAGGGAAATTTTGATGGCACTGTAAGTGGATAACCAAAGTTATTGGTGGCATGAATGTTTGTACAAAATTTCATGGCAATCCATCCAGTAGTTGTCAAGACATTTCACGAAAAAAAAGTCCATATGCTGGTGGCTCTAGAGGAGAAGTCGGGGGATCACCATAGTCAGTAAGATTCATCCTCTGGGGAACTTAAATTTCTGTGAAAAATTTCATGGCAATCAGTGCAATCGTTTGTGAGATATTTCCATCTGAACCAAAGTGGTTCAGACGGAAGAACCGACCAACATTGCCGTCCCTGGAGCCAGCGCGGCTAAAAAACAATTTGTTATTTGCTCTAAAGTGTGCTGACTAAACCTTTAGGTCTCAAATACTGTGTGTTTGCAGTTTTTGGTTTTGAAAAGGCTTCTTCTTTTGCTTCTGGTTCTTTGGCTTTAACCCTAGTTACATATCCTTTCTAACACAACTTTTTCTATTTGTAGTGCAAGCTATAATGCAATTTTTTTTTATTTTTCTTATATGTTTGTGTATATCTATATGGTCGTATAATATAAACAACTATAAAGCACTTGTGGGTTGATTTTAAAACTTAAAAATACAAACTAGCAACTAGCTTGCTTTGACTTTCTCAAATGCCTCCTTTTATTTAACAAACTGTAGTTTCACAGCTGATTTTGATGTTTTACTAGTGGACCTATTTGCATATATAGCTTATACGTTTAACCGCACACATTGTAAGAGTACTTTTCCTGTGAAGAAACAAATGTATTACAGAGCTTTTTTGTTTTTGTTTGCTCATGGTTTCAGTAATGTACAGCTTTATAAACTGCTTTCAGCGTGCTCTAAACAAAGAGATGAACTTTTGAAGAAATAAAATACAATCAAAAAGCTATTGTAAGCAACTATGTAAACAAAAGTATTCTAATTGTAGCTTACAAACACAAACAACAATATAGCTTTACAAACGGCGACTGTCATAAACATGAAAAATGTTCCTCTAAATAACTTATCTAATGCTGTTCAGTCAACCAGTTCAGTTTATTATTATGTTTATAATAACAGTAAGCACTTTGAAACCTTTATATTGATATAAAAAATAGTTAATTAGCTTGAGAAACAATACATAAAGTCATCACTTCGCTTAGCACGTCACTTCACAGTGAAGTCACTCGTAATGCTGTGGTTTGTCTCAAGAAAGAAAATGGAAGAAAGTAAATACAACATTTCATTTATCATTCAGATTACTTCAGTCTTTGTACTTGGTGAATGATGTTGGCACCATCCAAACAACAGTTACATGTTTAATTCTCAGTGTATTGAATCAAGTTTTGTTCTCAGTCTAAATGTTTATTACATTTGTTTATGAAATTTTTGTTTAATTTTCATGTTTACCTTATCCCCATAAGTCTAATTTTTTTATACCTAGTATCTTCCACCCACCATCTGGCCGAGGTTTGCTCCAGGTTGGTGTGTTGTCTGCTCGCACATCCCTCATGAGGATGGATGTTAGATAGGAATGAAACTGACTGTGACTATGCCAAAGAGATGGAGCACAGATGAATAATCCTCTGGAAGCTCAGTCCTATTTCAACAGGATCGAGCTCCTGAAGCAATCACAGTTAGCCGAGCCAGGGGCGGCGTCCCATCAATAAAGTGGACAGGACTGTTACTCTTTGGGTGGTCACTTTCCTGAACACCCTTCATATCTCTCCCTCTATCTCCCTTTCAATCACTCCCTGTTGCCCGACTATTAAAGTGATACTCCACCCAAAATCTATCTTTGAGTATCAAACACTCATCCCTTGTAGGCTTGAAATGTGGCTGTAAAAAGTTTCTAGTTTTGTCCTTCACAAAGAGCTGCAGCTGTGGTCAGCTTGAATTATGTAAGGTAAGGTATGTTGGGTATAAGTATCTACCCAATGCATATGCGTCTCTTCTTGCTTTACTTCCATATTGTGTAGCTCATTGCAAATGTGCATTAGTATCTCTTTAGCTGAGTTTGCCAGCCTATCCCATTGAGAGGCTTTCACACGCATTGAAATAGCTTTTTAAAAGGCCCCAGGAAAATGTTAAACCTTCACGGTCTAAAAGTTCATAATTAATAATAATAATATAATTATTAATAATAATAATTAACCTTATTTGCAGTTCAAGGTGTCCTGTTTATAGGTTTACAGATGCTTCTCTATAATGGCGGTCCATATGGAAAATGCTTTTTGAACTACAAGGGATTTTTTGTTGCAGTTGGTCGGTCACTGGGACAAAATCGCAGCTGATGATGGACATTGCATCATTTTAGTTAATGCTGTTTCAAGGTCAAGGTGAGAGTCGCTTGTGTTGTCTACTGCAAGAGAAATTGTCCTGGATTAAAGGAATAGCTCAACGTTTTGGGGAATGTAGTTGTTTGCTTTCAACCTCCAAAGGTTGATAATTAACAGGTTGCATCTCGTTTGTTTAATCCACACAAGAACTGCAGTGTAAAAACGCATTAGCATAGGTCCCAAAATGCTGCACTATTCCTTTAAAAGAACTGCTCCATAAAAACAGGCGTGCCACAAAAAATGGACCCACCTAATAAAACAAACATACTAGCAAAGCATACAAACACATCAAACCCACATCTCACTTCCAAGCAAACAATCAGTGTCCTTCTCTGGTAAAATAAACATTGCAGTTGAGTAGTGTGCAATTAGCTGTTATGCATGATCAAGTAGCGTGACTGTGTTCTTCAGAGGGCTTAGTTTATAGTGTGACTGGGACTTGTGTATACTTAGGTCAAATAATGTGGGCACTTATTTAGTACTGACACCTGAAAGACATTCAGTTCAATACTCTAGTATCTTGTTTGTTAAAAATAGCTTAACAATCTTATATTATATAATCACAATTCAACTGTTACCATCAGTCATACCATGATTGTAATGTATGTGTAAAGTGTAACAAACATAAAGCCAGCCTCTTCTTTTCATATCATGTAATACAGAAAACATCATTTGATGGACACATTTTATCTTAAGATCCTATTGATGCCATGAATGCTACACTTTAATCACAGGTGTCTCGCAGGTGTCATGGTGATGAAACCGTGATCCCGCTGGAAGTGTTTACATCCCAACAAGCTCCTGTTTTGACTTGTTGGTCCCCAAACTCTCCTCCTCAACAGTGCATCGCTTTTTGTCCCCTTCACAGGGCGCCGTGTAATCAATTTACTGGTACATTAATCTCTCTCCTCCCGAGAAAACCTCACCCCTCCTCTCTCTCTCTCTCTCTCTCTCTCTCTCTTTCTCTCTCCCTCTCTCTCTGGCATCCCTTAGGTCTCTCTCCCCTGTTAATTCAGACAGACCAGCACTCCAAATATAGAAAACCAAAGCTATCTCCGAGCATGCAAATGATGACACTTTTTCAGGCATCCATGATCACTGAACCATGCATCCATATTCAAACTGTGTGTGTGTGTGTTGGAGTGTATTTATGTAAACGTGCCTGCATCTGTGTGGGTTGGGGGTGATGCCTGACATGTGAATGTGTGTGGGTGTGTTTGTGTGTCTCACGCTGAACTCTCTCCATTTGGATTGTCCTTACATCCCTTAGCATTTCTTTCCTTATGTAAGATAAATAATTCAGGCCTCCAGAGGCAGAGAGTGGAAAGAGAACATTCATGGAAAAAATGAAAGAGTCATGAGCCCCGACTTTCTCCATGTATTGTCTTTCAGGAGGGGACGGAGTACAAAGGCTGAATTTCCTCTGTGGTGGCGCGTAAACCCCAGCCGTACTGCAGCGCGCGCACACACACACACACACACACACACACACACACAAGTCAGCCCTCATCAGCTGTGTGCAGCCCAGACAGGAGATTGAGCTGCTGTATTTGCATTTTGCCCAAAGTGCTTGGCACACAAACAGGATCTCTTGTTAGCCCTTCTCTGTAACAAGGATAATAGATTACATCTTGCTAAAATATCGATATGTCCCCCAGGGCTGTTTCACAACAAAAAAACAACAACAGCAGCAGGCTTGAGAGAAGAGTATCCTGGACACTTCAGCACATGATTTTGATATCTGAATTGAATAAATGAAATCTAATGTTATAAGCCAGCCACACAGGCTATAATTATTGCTTTCAAGCAGTAATTATGTTTTAGAACTCCAAAGTGATTTTGTTTCCCCTCCTCAGTGAGTATTGGATTAGCTATGTTTTCCCTATTGAGCTACTTACCACCTCAGGCTTTCTGCTAATACACACTCCCCCTTTTCTCCCTCCTTCATCCTCCCTTACAGGGTTTGCTGAGGTGGCCATTCATGTAGCGATGTTGCAGCCACAGCGCTCCTAAAGGAAAAACACAAGCTTGCTTAGAAAATTAAGTCTTGCTCTATTTGCCTGCAGCTTTCTTCATCTCATCAAGAATGTTGTAATTGAACTTAATTTCAAGTCTGATGACACAGGTTTTTCTGTAAACCCTGCCGTATGTGTAGATATGCTGCGGCGTGTGACCCGTGTCATCTCGTTGCAAGGTGGTCGTCAACTTTTCACCTAGAAGTCGTCTCAATCCCTGCTTAGCTCATTATTCTCAAATCGGCTTGTAGAGAATGATTGACAGGTAAGGAGATAAGAGTCTTTCTCATTCTCACCTCTGTGACACTTCCCCCAGAATCAGACAGTGGTATGCAACACACACACACACAAGGAGTCAAGTTGAAAGTTGGGGTGAACGGTGGTGACAATGCAGTTAGGCCCAGGGAAGGATTTGGAAGTGAAAAACAGATTTATCCAAATTATACATCTATCCATTTTCTAAACCTTTATTGCAGAATCGTTCATCTTGGCCTTAATGATTAAACTCAAGGAGTCAGACCTTTCCTTCTTTGGGAAGTGATGGAACATTATGGCATTTACAACAACTAAATATTGTAGATTACGTTGAGACTAGAAGGAAAAGCATCCTTCATTTTAAGAAGGGGGGCTTCATTTATGGCCCAGTTGCATTAAAGGGTCACGACTGGTGAACCTCAATTTGGACATGATGTGAATGTGTTGACTGTTTTTTTTGTTTTTCATTTGGTTGTATGCATTTTGCCTTTTTTACCTGCTTAACATGTTCACTTTTTGTTTAATGTAAGACTGTTTTTTTTTTGTCCGTCCTTTTGTTCAAACTATTGGTGAATCTGTCATTATTTTTGATCCTTTGTTTACTGTCATTGGCTGACACACTTTCTGTTTTGTAAGTAAAATGGTGTACATTTAAAAATCTTAGGAATGAAGTCACTGATATCTGATAAGTTGTGCCAATAACCAGTGTTTTCAGATCTCGCCACTAGCATGTCAACGTATCACTGAAACCATGGAAGTGAAATTGTACTGCAGGTTTTAGAGGCTGTTTTGTGTTTTTGTGGTCAAACCTCGATCATATCAGAGGTAGATAACATTGCTTGTGTATTGTGTGATCAATATCAGTCTGACATGAACAAAGCCATACATCGGTATCTATGCAACACCTCATCTCACTCTCCCCACCAAAACAATCTGCCTATCTCCTTCCCTGTCCTTTACTCTGCATGCTTCAGCTAATAAGTATAACATTGAGATGAAGATGGAGAAGGGGAGGGGGGAGAGCTGGAGAGAGAGAGAGAGAGAGAACTATAACAGGAAGAGAGAGAGGGAGAGAGAAGGAAAGAGGAAGAAAATGAAGAGACGGAAAATAGAGTGATGGGGGAGGATGTGCTCAGACTAAGGAGAGTGTATTGATCCCTGTTTCATGATGGACTGAGAGGCCGCTTGTCACTCTGACAGCCAAAGACAAATGGAGCATCAGATAGGCAGCTTTTCGGCTGTGCTGACCGACTGGAAAGAACCAAACAACTAGAACAACAAAAACAAAAAACAGCCGAAAGGTTAAACCGTTTCTGGGGGAGGGGGATTCTAGCTAAGAGCAGTGCACCTCATTAAATACTCAGCGTAAGCCCTGTGGATTTCATTGATTGCTGGTGTCCAGCAATGCCTGAGCTTTATCCCGTGCGGCCTCCCCTGAAAGAGGCAAAGTGAGCATGAGCCTGAAGCAGGGATGATTGTTTTTGCATCTTGAGTCTATTTCTGACTGGAGATCTTAATGTGGGCTGGCCCGGGCGGCTAAAGTGGGTCACAGGGTGAAGTGGACATGAAAGGGCTGACACAAAGTGGAGTCATCCTTGCTGGGGGGCATCTCACTGCCTCCACTCTGGTATAGCACATAACACACAAAGCCACCGCATAACACCAACCCCCCTTTTTCTCCACCTCCCTCAGTTTTTGTGTCTCCCACCTCTCTGTTTTGATTGCTGCCTCTGTCCATTTCTGTTTGCCTCATGCCAGATTTTCATCTCATGCTTGCACCTTGCTGCACACTGCAGATATTACATTTGCAGCTTGTCCAGAATCCTAAGATCCACTGGCATCCCAATAAACACACACATTTGTGTTGCTAAGGCTAACCTTAACCCCCCCTGCTACATCCTCAGTCTTAACCCCAATCCAAACCCAAAATCAAGCCCTAACCCCACTAATCCTCTTAAAGAACTAAGAAAAGGCAATATGTCCTCACTTTGCATATGTGTGTTCTTCTTTCTATCCTTAGGAGGACCTCAGAGTAATTGAAATATAACACACACATGCTCGGGCACTGCACCAGCAGGCTTTAGGACCCAGTATTACCGCCGTAATAAGGTAGCAGAGCTGAGGAAAGGCAAAAAGGAGAGGGAGAGAGACAGAGAGAGGAGGAGGAGGAGAGAGAAGAGAGGAAGAGAGCTGTATTTGGAAAGTCAGAGAAAAGCTGAGAGTGGCAGAAGAAAGTTGACACCGTGAAAGGTGCACTGCAACCGCAACAAGGATTAATGAAAGACCTTCTCCTCTCTGTGAGGAGGAGAGCGCGAGCCGAGCGGGATGCGAGAGAAGATGTTGTGCAGGGGGAAGGGGAGTCTTTGACATAGCATGCACATTACTGCTGCCAGGCTGCACAGGTGTAATAGGTGCATCTGCATGCATTCGCAGCCGCATCGGCACAGCTCGACGGAGGGATGCCGACAAGTTTGACTCGTGCTCTGATCCCCTCTCTCACACAAACACGTGTAGAAGACGCACAATCCGTCCGTATCTAGACATACACACATATACACACACGCACACACACACACACACACACACACCTCCTGCACATGCCCACGCTAAAAGCAAGCAAGTCAGTGGATCAGCGTGTAACAGCATTCAGTCCTGTTGATGGTTAAAACTGGGACGCTGGATTCCCCCGTTTCTTCTCGGAGGACTCATCCCGAGGACAGGGCAGGACAGAGCAGCACGGATCCGAGTTCCCAACGTAAAGGTGAGAAATAAAGGAGCAGATAGGAAACCTTGGGCCGTGTTACTTTGGGTAAGAACTAAAGAAAACCCTGAATTATGGTGTTTATGTTGACTGTTTTGTTTCTTTGAATATTCTTTGACATTATAACATTTTATTTCTGTAATGTTACAAAAATAATTAGTTTTTTCCTTTTCTGTTATTGTTCCATCCTCCCCACCCCCACCCTCCCGTTGTGAAACAGCATATTCACATCTTAATGAGGGATTATAGATTTCAAAAACATATTTTAAAAAATATTAAATGTGAAAGCATTGCTGTTATAAAACTGCTAGTTTACCTGTAAAATACGAATACAGTTTAATTAAAACCAATTATAATCTGTATTATTGTTTTAGTAGTAAACGTTTATACCATAAATAATAACTTATTCATTAGTGTGATGGCTGCAAGTAATCTTTCCTCCTTTGCAGCCTAATCTGATGTACATTTTCTGACGGCCTACAAGCTAAAATACTCACAGCCAGAAACATGTTTCCAGTTCTAACATGTTATGCATATCTAGGAGAGAGTTGCTGTTATTGTGCAGTTGAAATATAACATTTTTAATAATTATTTTCTGAATGGCGGTCTACGGGAGAGTGCATAAAATAATCAATATCTCAAATATTATACATGCTAAAGTAATAATACCTGGTACACAGGTTCCCCTTTAGGGAAGGACTAAACATATTGAAACATGTTACCAATAGCGCCACCATGTGGCAAGTTATAAAGCTCTTAATGTGTAGGCCACTCATCTACTCATACATACTTAAAACCAGAAACATGCTTTCACTTCTAACTTGTTCAGCTTATTAAGTCTTTCAGCAGCCGCAGTAGTGACACACATTTCCTTCAGAAAATGCACACTCTAGTATTCAAGTTTCATGTCAGCAGTAATTTGTCAGAGATTTCTGTTTTGACATGAAACCTTTCAATGGTTGATTCAGGGCTAACATTTGAGAAGGGTGATTTATTGATTATGATAATGTTTCTGATGCCAATAATCTATATCTATTTCTTAGTGAGTGAGACAAATTTTGTATTACTGTAATATTATGAAAAGGAGGACCAAACTGATATCAGTTTTCATTATTAATCAAACTGAAAATTCATTTTCTCACAGCCTTTTTTCTGTGCATATTTATAAAGATATACAATAGAGGATACGCTGCTTTGGAGTAGAGCCCCAACAGCAGCAGAGCAACCCCCCTTTACAAACACACACAGCTCTGCTCCATTGTTCATGTTTGTATAGCTATTTACTGCTGTACGACAAGCCTGGTGTGCAGTAATATAAAACCATAGCACGCTCATGCAGCATTCCTGAAACCTCAAACAACCTGACACATCCGCATCCCTTAACACATTTTCATCTTTTGTTCAGGTTGAAAATCTGGAAGTCTTTCTCCCTTCCGCCAGAATCTGATTTGGAAGATCACATATTTAAGTGTGAAATGTAAAATGTGTATCAGGGCATGTTGCTGTGGAGCAACATAAAAGGCGGTCTAAGTGCTTTCAAAGGACACGCAGGGTGTTTTTGCTTGACAGCGTTCATGATTAAGAGCAGGTCTTTTCTCTGCTCTTAACCTGACTGTGCTCTCTGTGTGTGTGTAAGTGTGTGTGTTTGTGTGTAGGTCATTGTCAATTAGAGGCCAACAAATATGCCCTCCCTCTGTGATGATGATGAGACCATGTAATACAGCATCGCTCATGTAAAGATCTGTGAGAGGCTAATTACCTCATCCAGCTCGTTGCTGCACACGCACTTGTTTTGGTTACTTGTGAGGACATTGTATTGATTCATATTTTCAGATTTCTTTCACCAGATCAGGATTACTAATAGTACACACACACACACACACACACCCCACACATACACAGATAAACACATACAGGTCATTGCACTGCAATACGGCTGATGCAAACACAGCTATGTGTGAATGACATCTGCAGCCTTTTGTGCCTGTTAAGCCTCTGTTTGGTATTGTGGTGGTTCATGTCAGTGTTCACATACATTTGCACAGGCTGTACCTAAAACAAATTAGTACAATTACACTGATATATTTAAACAATAACAGGCTGGTGTTGGCCATTAGGTGTTTTTATGAAGAGCTTACAGTATAACTGTCATTTACACCCAAGTCAAAAATACAATTTGTGAGGATAAAACTGAATCCTTGTACATTTTTAGAATGTCTTTGGTGTAAAATAATGGACACACTTCCATATTATTTTATGAAAATGTCTACATGTCATCAGCCATTAAAACACATTTTAGTCAGGACATATTTTTTTAGTTTTTGCCCGTCATTTAGTCACGGCAAATCTGGGTAGAGCTTTATACTCTGATGGTCTATGATAGCCTGTGTTGCAGTGTTGTACTATGCACTTTGTGGTAAATTTGTGTCATCAGATCTTAGCAACGAAACTGGTGAGTAAAATGAAATCCTGACCAACAGAAATCATGGCCAAGTACATCAAAATGATACCGTAGCTAAAAAGAATTTCCTTTACGCTACGAAATTACTGCCAATTTGTATGTTACTGTGAATGTACAAGTGTGCACAACAAGCATTTCAGTAACCTTATCTTGCTTGTTCAAATGTTTTTTACACAGTAACATGTAAACCCTGGAGAATACAGCAAACTGAATTGCAGCAGCTGTAGAAGACACCGAAGCACAAGTGACACATGCGTACACAAACATATACACACGCACGTATACACAAACAACACAACATTGTGAGATACAGCCGGTCCCTGTACAGTGTGTCCCATGATGCTCACGGATGCACATAACAGAACTCTAAGTACAACATACAACACACTCTGCAGAGATGCTGGAGCTATTTGCAACACATTGCAGATGGGTAACTTCTCATTCCCAGGGCCTCATTGCACACAAGCACCAGCTGTGCGAGCAAAGTGTGTGTGTGTGTGTGTGTGTGTGTGTGTGTGTGTGTGTATGATGTGTGTAGCTATGTACGTGAGCATGTAGGAGGCAGGGCATAGAGGGCTTCAAAGGGTTTGTTTATATCCATGTGTGTGTCTGAAAGGGCAAGATGATGCAAGGCTGCAAAGGACTGCATGTGTGTTTGTGAGTGTATGTGTACTTATGTGAAAGAAATGAAATGACTGTGTGTGTGTGTGTGTGTGTGTGTGTGGGGTTAGAGCGGGACACACCGTGGACTGATTAATGAGCTCACGCTGTCATACACACATTCTGCACAGGGGGGTTCAAGTAAACCCAGCGCCCGGCGTGACTGCGCTCATTTGTTATTATAGAGTAATTCTGTGGAAATTATCCATCCTTTGCAGTCTAATGTGACAGTAACACATCCTTACTGGAAGGCACGGCTACGCTGGAATTATCCCATCCCGTTATTATCAAGCCGAGCAGAGGAACAGTACTGAAATGGCAAATTAGCCTCTGCTTCATTTATCCTGCAGTGAGCACTCCATGGTGAATGTGTTTCCATAGGAACATGATGTTACTTTGGGCTTCACGAGCTGTGCAACATGCTTTATGTCGCCGCCTGTTTTTTTGCTTATCTTTTCTGTTCAGTTTCCTCTCTGCTCTTGTCAGTCCCACAGATCAAGGAAGAGAGAGAGAGAGAGAGTGAGAAAAGGGTTTGGAAATGAAATCAATAGGGCCATTTAACCGCCACTTGGGTTTTCACGTTTTTGTCTGGCCTATCTCGGAGCCTGCTCTGGTCTTATCAGCCTGACATCGCTGTTCTTCAAGATGTCTTTTTATTAGAGCCTACAGGCGTTTACAGCTCCAATTTCCTACAGCCACTATGCCATTTCTTTTCTACGAGTGTGTTCACTGTATCTGCATCTCCTCAGTCTGTATCAGCTGAAATATTACAGCAATTACGTCCAGCTCTGTGCATGAGTGTGTGTGTGTATGCTGGGAGACAGAGAGTCAGTGTGTGTCAAAAAGACTGCATAGTTGCTGAAAATCTATATAAGAGTCAGCAGCAACAGTTCTCTGCTTTTGCGACAGGGGTTTAAAGCAGTATTTCACTTTGGTTGCACATTTCCATGTCTTAAGAACAAGCTTTCTTTTCATGCAGCAAGTAGAAATTATACCAAGACGGACAAGTTTTAAGTTTTGTACAGCGGCTTTGCCCAAAGTATTGGCTGGATTATGAAAAAGGGAACGAGTTAGATCAAAAGCAAAAGAAGAGGGGTAGAAGTAATGGAGGGAGCTGAGTGGATGTGTGGTTGTGTATGTGTATGACAAAGCACCAGACTAAAAAAAAGGAGAGAGATACGGAGGGAGAGAAGAGCTCTTGTAAAAGTGTTGGTGGTGATTTGCAGCGGCGTCCTTGCAACCTTCCCTCTACCTGACTGGATGTTTTATGAGCGTTGCAGAATCAGAAAAGGAGGCAGGCTTATAATACAGCTGACAGAAGTCTTTTTATGGTGGATGGGCAGAGGTGCAGGGGGGAGGGGGTGTGTAATAAAGCTGAGTGCATCTCTCCTGGAATGAAGCTGCAGCGATTTGGAGGGGGCAGAAGAGAGGGGGAAGGCTGGTGAAGTGCTACAAATATTAGTGTGTGAGTGAAGTGCATGTGTGCAGTATGCACCATATGTCCAGATGTGTGTGTGTGTTATGAGGGGGAGGCAGTTTGCTCAGAGCTGTTGCTGACGTCAGTGTGTTGAACGATCACTCAGCTTGTTCAGTACGAGAGGCACTAGCCCTCCATAAAGGGGTTGGTGAAGAGGAGGGGAGCGAAGGGGGTTTGCACGGTGAAGCAGTATCAGCGCGCAGAGCAGAATGCAGCCCTCAGCACCACGCAGCCCAAAGACACCCAATTATTCCAGGTTTTTTTCCCGTGCTGTGCAGTGAAGCGTGCAACAACGAGTCATTGAATTGATCTCGAGCCTGTGAAGCACTCTGCCATGCAGAATGAATACTCACTGATGAGATATTATGTAGTTTGTTGAAATGACACTTTCTTATTCTACCGGGAATGAAAAAACCCTTAACTCACAATACAGAGACTTTTTCCTCTCTTCTCACTTGTCAGCTCACAGTTGCATTTCTCCACTACTCAGTTGTATGCTAATTTTAGATATTCTCAGTTTGGAATACATGAAGTCAGTCATATGTGAGTTTAATGTCATCATCATCATTTTAACACCACTAGGTAATGTTTTAAGTCACTTATCACTTCCATATTATGGGGCAATCAGGCGCATATGTCCAACCATCCATTCATTTTCTAAGCGGCTTATCCTGTGCAGGGTCATTGGGGGCTGGAGCCTATCCCAGCATGCATTAGGTGAGAGGCAGGGTACAACCTGGATAGGTCAACGTTACTGACACATATATGTTAACACTAAGCTGGCTAAATTTTAAAACAGAATTTACCTGTGAAAATTTCACGTGTCCACACTAGTATAAGCAGGTCATTTTCATAAAGATCTCCATCGACACCAAAATGCCTGAACAATAGGAAAACGGCTAAAACTCTTCTTCTTCGTCCTATTTCAGTCAGCAAACAAAAAATGTGTTCATAACAGCCAAGGAGTGGGACAGACAGTCTGATTACTCTGCTGAGTCTCAGCTGGTTAAATCTCCTTTTTGTCTGCTCTGCCTCTCTGTAATTACCAATCTTAATACAGTTGAATAAACCATTTAGTTTTTTTCTCATTCACATATTTTTTTTATATATATTGTTTAAAACAGTGATATGTTGTTTTATTCTATTTTTAGGGTGCCGATATAACAACTGGGACAATGGATTAAAGATATCCTTTTAAGCTAATTCTGGCTCATTTTTCAGTGTTTTTCAGCGTTGATCAATGAGCACTGTCAATCAAATAATTTTGACTGTGGCTCATAAATACTTCATGTTAATTGAAATGTTGATCAAATCAATGTATTATAACAGCTGTGCCGTGTGATTGGCTATATTGACATTTAAACTGTGTGATCACAGAGACAGTTAGAGGTGACAGAAGGCTTACTGCCACAACAGCCCAATAACATGTCCGGTCCGACTTGTGTGATAGTTTCACAAAAGGCTCCATTTTCCTTGTTCACACTTAAACGCGATGTTGACATTTTCAGATGTATCCACTCGGGGTAAATTGGAAAAAAGTAAGCTTTTCAAGAAAGAAAATGGTCAGCTTAGTGTGGACAGTGGGCTAAAACGGAGAGAAAAGGTGCATTCTCAAACGGAGCCTGCCTGGTGTGGACTCTCTCACTATTTCACCTACACAAATCAACAAGCAACAGACCATTTTCCATTTAAAATTTCAATAAGAAGAAATACTTATTTGGCTGTTACTTACAGGGTTTCTAAGCAACTACAATGAAGAAAAAAATAAAAATGACAATGATAAAATGATGATAAAATAAATCTTCTGTTCAAGACACAGTTTCCATTACAAACCTAGCATTCGTCAGTTTAAAAAGCATTGTATGCATCCGGGGTATCATTAATGCTCAGGCCATTTTGCAGCACTGCAGTAACTAAGAATGTTACAGTGTGTCCCACGTTCAGGGTCCCTGTCTTCCTTGAGCTGAATGCATGTGTACCCATCGGGGATATAGTGCTGAGTTAGCAGTTTTCTCTAACACCCAGGGACAGGCCTTCCTCTGAAACACACCGAGCTGTGTGCCAGGCAGTTTCCACACCTCAGGAACACTAACACTGGTAACTATTGTACTTTACTACACTGTACTTTATTATTTTGTACCTTGTAGTCTGGTACCATGAACCTGGAATGAACAACAAAACAAACTGAAGTTAAGAGACACTCCTCTGATGGATTTTAAAGTTCTGCTTACTGACACTTTTGATAATATTTGTGAATATTTTAAGAAGTCTGTCTGTGTGAGCAATGACTATTTTGTGTGACTGAATTGTCTTGTTGTGATGTTCTTTATGCATAATTTGTTCTCAGATCTCTCTTGCAAACGAGATCGTGATCTCAATGATCTCAACCCCCAGCGAGTCCGACACCAATCTGCTACTGTGTATGCTGTGATTATTGACTAAAGCTTTCTGATTCCCGGCTTCACATAAATAAACTGACTTGACTTGACTTGACTTGACTTTGGGAATTTCAAGCTATGGTGGGCGGCAGAAATAGAATAAATTAGTCAATAAATAAAGACAACGCAATCTTCTTTCTGTGTACTGCTCATGGAGCCCTCGGGAACACTATTTTTGTCTGTTGAATTTCTGATATTAGTCAGCCTGTTAAAGACAATTTGTCCGGCCATGGTCCCGTCAGCACCTCAGGAGCTGTGCTGGCTGAAAGGACAGCTGGTTCTGAGGACAGTGAAGGTCGGAGTTGGTGTAGATTGAATGGACAGACACTTCAGTAGTGCTTACGCTGCACTGAAGTCTGTCTGATGTGAATTTGAGGAAAAATAAGACTGTCTTGGAAGCACACAACCCTCAGTAACAGGATGCTGTGTGCGGAGGGTTAGAGTAAAGCTGTAAAGTCTAAATATTTTGTGTGGCCTTGTTCTTTTCTTAACAGACCTCCACATCCTCATCTGAGAACTGGATAGAGAGCTGCCCGACTCCTCGTCTGTCCTGAGTGAAACCCTCTTAAGGTGGACGGGGTACATTAAAAATACATGTCCCAAAGGAGCACTGCCGTAGCAAGCAACAAACCCACGGCCATAAATCAACACCGGAGGACTTTGATTTCTTCATTATCGCTTCCTGCTGCAACAACAGAGGAACAGGCATGTTGGCAGGCCTGCTGACCTGCGGATGTGCACCATAGGATTCTATTTCTGGAGCCTCATTGCTTTTACAGATTAACTGCCCTCAAATATGGCCCCAATCCGGTCATTGCGCCACTAGTTTGACTGCTGCCGGAGGTTGTGCACATTCAAGCTTCAAAACACCCCACTGTGCGTCAGTTCAGTCATTTGAAGGCCCACTGCCTTTGGCCCGTTTTTTAAAAGCAGTGTCAGTGCGCTTTTTTCAGACTCCTGCAGAGAAACAAACACACGGCTGTATGTCATGACAGCTTGAAAGTCATTTTTGTTATTCTTCTTCCAATCATTTCTCAACTCACAAGTCATTGCACATTTCCATCCAGAACGGTTGAAGGGAAATATTGACATCCAAAGCTTTCACACTAATACCATGACACTGTGCTTAGATTAAGACTTCATATTTATTGCGAGAGACATTTTCCATGAGTTCCTGAGGGCACTGAAATCCCATTGCCCAGTGTTTTCATTAGCCTGTCTGGGGCTAATCAAGGTCCTCCATCATCAGAATTGACATTTCCATATTGTATGAGAGAGAAAGTAGCCGACATTAGCATATTCATGAACACTGACACACTCAATCATGTGAAATGGAAGACATGGGGCAAACCCTGAGCCATCAAGCCCTGAAACAAATAGCTTATGACATGTGAGGAAGAGAGGATCTTGAATCTCCCTACGCAACTTCAGCACATCTCATAGCACACAGGAGAGGGCTACCACTGGCACATTAAGGATATTTCACTCATAAACCTGGCTTGTGTTGTTGGCCTTTGGACCAAGGCCTATAATAAGAGAAAACTTAAAGAATAGGATTAAAGATGGATTAGCAAAGCAGCTGCTTTTGCATAAACCCATCAGACACTCTTCAGGGAGACGCTCTGCAGACCGATTTGTAGATAACATTTGGTTGTTGATGCGGTGGCCTCTTGTGTGGTTGGCATTAAAAGAGAGGGATGGAGAATCTAGATGAGCTGGAGCACCCTCTTCTGGGAGAAAGTCCCAATAACAGCCGGGCATCAGGGCCGGGGCTGGGGCCCGGGACTGGACAGGCCCCTGGCGGGCTGTTCAAGGGCATCTTGGTTAAGTGTGAGGAGGACAGGGCCTACCCTCCTTTAGCGTGGAGGAGCTATTGTGGACATCCTCCTGAGCTTCAGCAGCAGCAGCTACTGGACCCTTGCTCTTTACCTCGCACACTGGAATCCTTTTACCCACCGGCCCCCATCTGGGGCCACGCAGACTCCCTGCTCAGCAAAGACTACCTGGAGACCACCTTTGTGGACATTCGGCCCGGCTCCACACTGGAGAGGAAGCTGCTGGCCGAGACGCAGGACTTCCACAGCGTGTCCTACAGCATGGATGATGAAGATGACCTGCTTCCTGACTCTGACGTAAGACATCCCCGTGATGTTGTTGTGTACTGACAACAGAGTTTGTGTATTTCAATTCCAAATTCTAAAATCATGCATTCATTTAAAACAAAATAATGATAATATAGGAAAGCAGTGCAACTCATTCCCTTTCTGTAGATGCTCAAGAGAAAGACCAATAAGACATAAATAAGGCTGAAACTGCTTATTATCTTCTTAATTAATCAATAAATTGTCTATTAAGCGTCAGAAAATAGGAAAAAAGTCTAATGTCCCAGTCCAAGGGGACATCTTCCAGTGTCCCAGAGAACCCAAAGATATTCACTTTACAATGATATAAAACAGAGGAAAGCAGAAAATCCTCACACTGGAGAAGCTGAATCAGGGAATGGTTGGCATTATTGCTCGCTAAATGACTGAAATGATGCATTGATTATCAAAATAGCTGCAGATTAATTTTCTGTTGATTGACTGGTGGATTCATTGTTAATTGTTTCATCTCTACACATAGATAATCATCATATCTGGCCATCTAATTTCTACCACATCCTCTTTGTGGCTCGGAGGAGTTTTGCATTAAAAGCAAGAGAGACTCTCATATTCTCAGTACAGATTCTGGGAACCAAAGAGGAACTTAAAATAGACATATGAGCAATGCATTTCAGGGTAGGCAGCAATTGAATGCTTACTGTCAAAAAGCCAGATTACATAAAGCTCCTCTCCTGCTGCGGTGCAGGTAATGACACTACAGTAGCGGTGGAGGATGCCAGTTCTATTTCATAGATCACTGAGCAAAGCCCACCCTGGAGTGAAATGTAAATTAGGTTTAAGACTCTTACAGTGGTCATGTGATGTTTTGGGAGTCAACATGAGAACGTATATGCCTGTAAATGTCACAAATAAGTAGCTGCTGGTTGTTTAAATTGTTACGAAAAGTCTTTCAGCAAGGTTAATTCAAAATGTCCAGTTACCCACTGTGAACTAAAAGGCTGAAGGCCGTTTTACAATTATTACTTTGGTTAAGAACACAAGCAAGTGGACAAACACACAGCAGTATCACACGCCATTAAAATCAAGAGCAGTTGGCTGCCGCAAAGTTTCGGTATAGGAGTTTGCTCCACAAGGACAAAAGAACGGCACACGAAATAACATTTTTTTCAAGCTCATTCTGAATGCTGGCAGTAGTGCAGCGATGCAAAGGCGCAGGCCTGTGGGAATAAAACCTTGCAGTGACCTCAAAGACGCACAACATCTCCTTCTTCTTTGTTTCACTTCAAACGCTTAGTTAAAGGACTCAAACTGGCCCCCAAAACTCCTCCATCGCTTCATGCTGATCAATACTATATGATGCCAGAGAAGGAGAGATGATCTCAGGAGTGTCCCGTCCTGAGTGACTAGACATATGAGGACGATGTCTAACTGGCTTTTGGCTCGATTTGAGATTTCACTGCTTCTTGTCGCCATCAGAACTGCTTCATGTCAACAAAAAAGGCTCCAGGAAGATCACTCATGATATATGAGAATAATTCCAGACAGGACAAATCAATCCTAACATTGGAGAGTATTTTTCCAGAGCAACCGAACAGGCATGTGGAGTGAATGACATCAGAATAATTTAACCTTGTGAACCTGTCTTTAAAGTACTGTGGGTACTAATGTACCCTGATTCACCCCTGTCTGATCTTCTTTAATGTTTAAAGGCAGAGAAAGAAAAGCTTTTTGTTAAAGGGCGTTGGGTTATGAAGCATTTGTTCAAATGTTAATAGGAGCATCTTTGGAAAGTGCACAATTATTTCACGCACAAAATAAAACAAGCAGATTAATATGACAGGGTCGGAGTGAGAGAGGAAGTCAGATTGAATATGCAGCTGTTTCAAAAAGATGCGTGAGTCATGAATCGCCTGCGGTCAGCAGAGCTAGTGCACATCCAGACTAACCCCATTCAGTCACATTATCTTACAGGCACCAGCAAAGTTTTGCAGTTGTTGTGGAGGACATGAACACAACATAACAAAAAAAGTACATTTTTAATGCTTCCATAAATCAGTGGCTTAGTGATAGAGCATATTATCTTCGTATGTTTAACGCAACTTTTAAAATGAATCATACTCAACATTGTCATATATTCACTTGAATGAATGACTAAGCTTTGAGTCTAAAGGGTTAGTTAAATGACAAAAAACACATTTCTCACTTATCATTATAGTGGTATCTAAATAGCACATAGTTTTGCTTGTTTTCCTTGCCCAGGTTTGAGATGTCTGCCACCACCTCGATAAAACCAATAAAAGAAAGTGGACAAACACTTAGTAGTACTATATACCATTAAAATCAAGAGCAATGGGCTGCTACAAAGTTGAAGGGAATTTGATTTGTGGTACTCACAGTGTTTAAAAATTACATTTAAAATATCCATCCATCCATCCAGAGGAAATAGTCCCTGTAAAAACTGTTCACAGTGTCTTCTGCGGATTATCCAGAGTAATGGGGACATTTTCCATGGAGAGATGTTGATGCTGTTTTAAATGTAATTATCAATTGCTGGGAAATGAAATTCAATTTATCTCCACTGAATTGGTGTGGAGGCAGAAATCTCAGTAACAACTATCTCAAAACTTGGGCGAACAAAACCAAAACTGTCTGCATGAACAGATACCATGAGAGGTTTTCTTTGTAATTTGGGTGCTGGACCCTTTAACATGAACTCAACCTAAGTGCACTCTGTTTGAATCCCAGGACTCATCCATTGATGACTTCAGTGATACAGACAGCGAGAGCAACTTCCCTCTGATGATCCCTCAGGACTACCTGGGTCTGGCCTTTTTCTCCATGCTCTGCTGCTTCTGGCCCCTGGGCATCGCTGCCTTCTACCTTTCACAGAAGGTACACACACACACACACACACACATACACACACACAGTCCAATGCTGACAAGATACAACCTGGCACTGTAGTTCACAGCCAAGGGTGATTTCTTACCCTCTGCAGTGTATGTAGACTAACAACAGGTCCAGTGTCTTAGAGTTTAGACAGGGAGGGATTACACCTAGATTTGCAGGATTATGCCACAAGAGCTTTGAAACAGCACAGCTCAACAATCCAAAGGAGAAATGCAAAATGTGTTTTCCTAAATTTAGATCATTTTAAAATCACAATTCTCCATAATAGTCTCCAGTGCCATAATTCAGACTGATTGTTTATACAGAAGCTTAATTACAATGTGTGAAAAACATTGGTTGGATGTTCACAACCTTCCCATCACATGCATACCTTGAGTTGTGAACAGGTCGACAGGTTAAACTTTAATCAGTATTTAAATGGAAACAATCGGAGTGAATAAAAAACAGAAACAAGTTTGTGTATCAGATTTTTTTCTTATTCAATAATTGATTTAGTGACACCCCAAAATGATTGCTTGGACCCACTGATCTATACACCTGCCTACTGATGTAAACAACAGGACAATGGGAAT
Organism: Oplegnathus fasciatus; assembly: GCA_003416845.1. NCBI lineage: Eukaryota > Metazoa > Chordata > Actinopteri > Centrarchiformes > Oplegnathidae > Oplegnathus > Oplegnathus fasciatus. The sequence continues at coordinate 612,877 of NTHP01000354.1, read as the reverse complement.
TATATTGTGAAGAACAAACACTTATACCAATAAATAAGAAGAGTGTATTTATTACGAGTCACCTCTGCTACCATATCTATACTATCATATATGTAATTCCTGTCTTATAATATTCATATTTCCAATGCCAGCTGATATATTTTCCATCATATGCTACTGTAGCAAGGAATCTAACAAGCCACCACATTGGAAGAAAAATAATACAAGCAAACATGCTGCTACTTTCAAACACTGTGTCAGCATGCTACCAATACAACCATCTCTCTCTCCTCCAAAATCAGTCTCTGCAAAGGTTTAGGACTTGACTACAACAGATATTACCAAATTCACAAATAAGAAAGCTGAGATGAGCTACTGTAGCTACAGCGCATGTGAAAGTGTTTTCCTATAAAAATCTAAATGTTAATTTGATAGCTGAGATGATCAATCTCTTCTAAGGCAAAGTTGGTGGAAATGTGGAGCAGGTCAAAGGGAAAAGGGAACAACGTCACAGCACAAACTATATCATCAGTCACTATTACCAGTGGCAGTCTGGAAAATCCCCCAACACCTCTATCTCTAGTCGCCAGAGGCCCCTAGTTTATATAGGCATCCTTCCAGCAGTGCAGGAAAAAAATCCCATTAACGCTTTTGCAAAGCTAACTGGCAGCAAGCTGCAAAGGCCTTTTGATCAGATCAATGGCCTTCATTAAGGTTTAATTAGAGTCATAACAAGAAGCCCCAAGGTGATAGATTTCCAATATTGTTGAGTGCTACCTAAAACAGGGGTCAGAGTCAAAGACAAGGACTAGAGGGAGAGAGGAAGGAAGGAGGAGAAAGTGATGAACGAGGCACAAACGGCAGGTGTGATTCAGAGATGGAACATAATATGGGCTTAGCGTGTGATTGGAATGAGTGGGAGAGGAAAGTGGAGGCCAGGGAGGACATTGACAAATGATGACGAATGCCCTTCTCTCCTCTTTTTTCCTCCCTCTAATCCTTATCTCACTCTCCTCTCTCCTCTCTTTCTCAGACCAACAAGGCATCGGCTCAGGGGGATTTTCAGGGGGCCAACGCCGCCTCTCGCCAGGCTCTGTGGCTCTCAGTGCTCTCCATTGTGTTTGGTATCATAACGTACATCTGTGCCATCGCTGCATTGATTTCCTACCTGTCTGGGAAACCGCCATAAAAGCAACTCTTGCACAAGGATACTCACAGACTTCTCACACATTTCATGAATATCAACACACATGCCAACATATCACCCGTAAATGTAAAATAATCACAGTCTTTGTCTGTCGAGCCTACTGCAGTCATGTTTTATCTACACCGAGCTGGAAAAGCAGAGAACGGACGGTGAAAACACAACAGGAGAGCTGGTGTGTAGATTATAATCACTTCTAATTGGATTAGGACATAATTCAGCTCAGAGGACATTCCTCGCACGCAAAGAAAAAGTAGTTATACAATATCACTCCATATAGAAGATTCAGTCTGTGAATGTGATTTATTTTGTCACCCAAGGACTTAAGTTACCTGCCATCCCTTAAATCTGTGCTGTGGTCATCATCACGTTAAGCATTACTGAAGTAAAAAAAAACAAACTGTGACAACAAATGCAGATGTTATCACAACACTGTAGATATCACTGTCACAAGAACAATGGATGAATGATGAGAAGCCGAAAGAGAAGAGAGGGGGTATGTGGCCTCGTCTGCCTGGGAGGAGCCAAGCCGAGGGCAGTATACGGCGATGGAGTCTGTAGATTTATGAGAAGGTCGCAGCAAGGACGTGGCAGCGGCTAAATCCTGATGGACCTCGCTGTGGGAGGGCCTGAGCCAGCACTGTCGCTTGTGGGGTGAAAGCTGGTGATGGCTTTAGAGCCCCAGAGCTTTATTTTTTAAAAATATGAGGGGCCAGAAGCAATAACCCAGAATTTCTTGCTACTCCTCCGGCCAGAGCGAGGGACCCACAGGGCAACGCTGCTCATGTACATTGTTCAACCCATCCTGATTCCATTCAGCATCACTCATTGTTTACCTGCAGAAAGGACTGATTCTGCTTTGTTTATGCCAAGTCGAATAAGTATCTTTATGATGAAATACACAAAAAACTAAATGAAAAATACATATAGTGCCATTCTATAAGAAAATAAGAATAAATGAGGAGTTTTCAAATGAAATGCAAGGTCGTGATGTGAAACAGTGGCTCTAGATATAGAAATTAAAGGAGCTGCTTCTATATAGAGTGCTAGGAAATGATGACGAGGCGAGGGAGGCGCAGACCTGCGAGGAAAAGTGCCAAAAATACAGAAGAAACTCTAAGGATGATCCTTTTATGAGCTATTCCATTAATAGAAGCAACCAGGCTGCTACTCCACGCTCCCCAAATATAGATTCTGCTATTTTCTCCTCCAAAAAAGAGGACTGAAATCCTTCAGGAACTCGCTTCTTGCAGTATGACAAACTTGAAAATGAAGTTGTCTACTTTAACTTAAGTAAATAGACACAGTAACACTTTGTTCAGATGAGCAAAGGGGCAAAAAATAGTCTAACGAGACATCTCAGCCACGTGACGCATGAGTCAGTGAAATCTCCATTTCGGTCACAACGGAAATCTGCATGTGGAGTTTGTAGTTCGTGCTGCACAAACCTGCTCCAAGCTTCGATCACTTCCTTCATTTGGTCCTGAATTATTGCAAAAACAGCTTTGATAAAAGAAGAAAACCTCTGGCCATATTGGTTTGAGCTTACATGTGCCATTAACAAAACAGTGAACAAGGGAACTCCAAGTAAATATTTTAAAAAATGACTGTAAGGTAGAAGTTGAGATTTTCTATTTAGATGTATAGTTTTTATAGAGTCCACAGCTGAACTACAAATGAGTCAAATCAGATGTGTTCTGCAAACCCAGTGTTGTATCAATACTAAGCTGATAATAGATTATGGTCACTGTAAGTGGTATTTGTAGACACACCCGTGATATCTCAGTGTCTAACCCTCGTCAGCTATCACTGTTGATGTGCTGTGATACAACTGCACTGACTGTCCGCGCACAGTGTCGTAGACAATCCTGAACCATCCTCCGCCTCCACTGGACATTTGTGTCAATGAAAAAAATGACCCTTTGTTGTTACAGCCGAGTTACCACAATTAGTGATTTATGTGGGAGCATTTCATGTGGATTTCCTTGACCGATCACGCTGTCGTGAGACGGGACACTTTGTATCACTTGTGTAGATGACGACTGGACGCGGTGAAGTTGACAACTGGTGCGAGCAGATAAAAGGTCGAAGGTTGTGGCAAATGATTTATTAGTGAGAGATGTTCAGTTGTTTCCCAGCTCACATCCTTGTATTACATGTAAATATTCAACTGAGATAAATGAATCCCAATAAATGCACTTGTTTGACATTCATCTTCCCTCTTTTTATTGTGCACCCTGACTGACAGTTCAATCTGGTCTTCTCACAAATGTCTCCCCCCATCACCACCACCACTCACTTCACCCACAGCACAGCTGACTACAACTGAACTGAAGCAATGTAGCCCAAAGCGGCTGCTAAATATTGTATTACAACATCAGTATTTGTTACATTGTTTAAAAAAAAGAAAGACAAGGAAAAAGAGAGCTGCGTCTTCATCAGAGGGTTTTGGAGTATCGCCGCCTGACAGAGTCTCTGTAGAACTGGAAGATCTTCTCTGATGCTTTCTGACTGACGGCTATACACTGCTGCAGCTGTAGAAGAAGAAAAACAAAAATCAAAGATTAGCCAAAGTATGATATGTCTGTAACATCACTACAGACAGAGCTCGAAAAACATCTCATCATCTTCAGACCTGAAGCAGCGCTGACGGAGCTCGTACAGTAACCACAGACATGATGAAGAACGCAAGAAATCGAACACAAATCACACACATTTACTGACCTCATGAACTGAAAACGATCCTTTGGTTGATGACATCATTACTCTGCGTTCTGTACTGCCAATAGCAAAGGTCATCAAAGCTCGGCTTTCCTGGCGAGAGCGGAAACAGACAGAATCAGTGAAGATTACGACGGTGCTGACTGTGCTGAGAGGACATGCAAATGTTCTGGGGATTTCTGAAAAGGCAAAGTCATGCAAAGAAATTTACATAAGTGACAAATTCTGTTACATGACATCAATCAGTGACGGCTCTATTTCGGGTTGACTTTTACATTTCTTTCAAAAAACAGACCTGAACTGAAGAGTCAAACAAGGTTTAGATGGCGTGAAATCCAGTTTTCTATGTGTGATTTATTTTGTCACCTGAGGACTTTTAAGAAATCTAACAAACAACACCAACAGCTGTTCTCGTCAATATAAAGCTCTGGAGTTGTTGACCCTCAGATGTACCTTTTCCTGAGCTGCAGTGGGGTCTGTGATGATTTGACCGTCTGTGTTGATGGCGCAGGTCACCCCACAGAACAGGCAACTCATAGGCAGACCCGCATCCATGAGAGCCATACAGGCAGCATTCAGAAAGCAGGACAAGAGCTGAGGAACAGGTAAGGAAGAGCACTCACAGAGAAACACCATTGCGACACCATTTCTCCAGCAGATTTGAAACGAACTTTACAGCACAACGCAGCAGAGAGTTTGTTTTACTGAAGGATACCGAACCGTCGTCATGTACCACCTGAAGAACGAGCGTGAGGGAGGAGCGGGGATGAAGTGACAAGAGCAGAGATGCCTCGCAGGTTTCTCGCACACACTGCTCTTGTGATCGCTCCCTTACACCTAGAAAAGAAATAATGTTGGGACACTTCATTGCTTCACACTGGCTCACTTATTCCACCTTGTGGTGTGTTGTGGTATGGCAGCTTAGGCACAGTAGAGGTGGCTGTAAAGGCTGTAAAACCAACCATTACTAGCCTCCTAAAACCAACACCTTAAATTTCCGGATTCTAAAGAAGCTTGTAGAAATATTTGTTTCCGAACTGCATAACAATTCTTCATGTATATTATACCTCCTAACTTCAACACCGCATTGTAACTACAGTATCCTGCCGACTGTGTGAAATATTCAAACTGAACAATAAATATTTCATGTTTGCATCATTACAGCATGACCTTATAGCACATTGTTGTGTGTGAATATACTTCCCTGCTCTACTCAAAAGTGCTTCTTTAACAAAGAAAATAAAAAAGGAGATTTTACCTGCCCACACTGCACCAGAACAACATTCAGGAACTGCTTCAGACTCCCAATAAACAAATCAAATGAAGCTGCATGATGATAATCAGATAATCTTCAGATAATCACTTACTTGGCAGTCCCACTTTGGGCTGCACCAACACCTCCAGTGTTGCCCGGTCATAGATTTCCTTGCTGACTTTGACCTCAGCGGGTCCGTACACTCCAGCCAACACGCTTGTGTCTCCTACACAGAAGGAGAAAAGAGGGCATTATTCAACAGAGAGGGCATTATTCAACAGAGAGCACATTATTGATCCAGGTGGGGAAATTATGTTTTGCCCTGAGCAGAACTGAAAAACAGCAGAATACAGACAATAACAAATAAATAGAAAAAGAGGTAATACATGTTAGGTGTATTTCCAAAAATTTCCAAATTCCAAGCTGTGCAATGATTGATAGAGCTGCCACTGAGGAAACAAACGGGGGGCTAGGAATGTATTAACAGATGCTCAGGCCACGTGTGTTTCTGTAAACAGCAGACTGAAATCTTACTGTATAAAAACAAATGAACTTGGAAAATCGAAGGCTTAATTTAATGCTGAATTA
>NTHP01000354.1:541267-599063 GCA_003416845.1 Oplegnathus fasciatus | reverse complement strand
TAGCTGTGTCATGTGTTTCAGATATTTAGATTTAACTGGAAGAGACTTGGAGCATACAGTTGGTGGATTTTGTATTTAAGTATTTTTAGCTGAAAGATTTGTGTTTTTGAGCATCTTTTGATGTTTTTCATTGTTTTATGTATTTTTTTAGCCATGTTGGTTGCTGGGCTTTTTCTATATACTAAATTAGAGCTGCAATGATTAGTCGATTAATCGATTAGTTGTCAACTATTAAATTAATCGTCAACTATTTTGATAATCAATTAATCACTTTGAGTCATTTTTTAAGAAAAGGTGTCCAGATTCTCTGATTTCGGCTTCTCAAATGTGAATATTTTCTGGCTTCTTTAGTCCACTGTGACAGTAAACTGAATATCTGTTGGGTTGTGGACAAAACAAGACATTTGAGGACGTCACCTTGGGCTTTGGGAAACAGTGATCAACATTTTTCACCATTTTCTGACATTTTATGGACCAAACAGCTAATCGATTAATCGAGAAAATGATCAACAGATTAATCAATACTGAAAATAATCGTCGCAGCCCTATACTAAATGTAATTTTAGACATTGTTTTTTAAGTCACATGCCTGTTTTTTAATAGTGTATTCCATGTGTGTGCGTTGGTGATGAGGTGACCTGCTGGCCTTTTTGTCAGTTTTTGGACTCATCCATGTCAGTGTTTTATGATTAAATATATTCTTTGGGTGTCAAATCAAGAGGAAAGTGGTGCTCATGACATATCTGAGCAAAAAGACAAAGAGCCAGAGTATTCAGACAAGGTAATGTCATCCATATGGCATAAACATTTGTCGTATTTAATAAAAAGTTGTGTTGACTTTTTTGCTTCATTTCGATTTGCCAGACTCCGTTTCCCAAAAGGCCGAGGTTAACTGCCCTGGAGGAGCTCTTTGAGGAGGAGGACAGAGCTCTGAAGAGCAGTGCAGCAGCAGAAACCTGAAAGAGTCCAGTAAGAAAAACAGCTGTACAGAAACTTGCCTGTAGTTCCCACATCAGAGGACGCTCTGGTCTGGTGGTGTAAGAGACGGGACACACTGCCTCTCCTGTCTGAACTCTCCAACTCATACCTGTCTGTCCGAGCATCGTCTACTCCTCATGAGAGAGTGTTTTCCACAGCAGGGGACACAACCGGCCAAGAGAGGTCACACATTCTACCAGAACAAGCAGATATGCAGATTTTTCTACAGAAAAACTGTTAAAACCAATACAACCAATACGTTCAAGGCTAAACTCCTGTTATTTATGAGACATGTGGCATAATTCTCTGTGCTGCTAGGGTAATATTATCTTGATGTCTGAATATCAACCAGGAGTAAAAACCTTTTTCATTTAAATTATGTATTTATTTTGTCATACAAGCAAAAATAAATATTTTTTACATCACAAAGATACCATATTAAGTGCTTGTTTGGGAAGTATGTAACTACAAGTCTGGCTTGAATGTGCTTTGCATAGTAAAATCACTCTTTCTGCTTTGACAGAAGTACATGAAAAAACACATGAATAAATGAGTGACACAGGACAGGCACAGTATCATGAACCCAATCTGTTTCAGCCAAACTGGTCAAGTATGTTAGTACACGGACTGAATACTTCAGTCTATACATACAGGGAGACCACAGGTGAAGATACTGACAATAATTAGAGCGACACTGAGGAAAATGTCCCAAGCTATCCTTTATTCAAGAAATATTCAGGAGGTTCTCGCAGCTTTTCAAATGTTCTTTCAGAACAAGCTCACTGGATGAACTGCGTGTTTGTAAGAGATGAAGCAATGCGGAAAACGTTATCAGGTTCAATTAAAGAAAAAACGCGTTTGACGTCTTCAGGTAACATATGATTTTTTTTTTTTAGTCAGGTATGATTATACCGGAAGTGATCTGCCTTTCCTTCAAACTAAGAGTATAGATTGTAAAGGAAAAATAAACCAATAATCTGTGGATGTAAGGAGCCACTGTGAGTGTGAATAAATGCGTGGTGCTTTTGTTTACTTTGAATTTTAATTTGAAGGTTTGGCCGGAAGTCCTGGTTATTGTGGCGGACTTGCCGCTCCTGTATGTAGATACTCGACCTGGTGTGGTTGTGGATGGGACTCGCAGTGCTGCGGACTGAAAGGCGATCAAACCCTTGTTGTTAGCACAGCTTTGGCACATTTACTGTGGAGTTTAACATTCCGGACAAAGCTAGCGCAGGGCCGGCTGAACCAGACGAGTGATGGCGGCTGTGAGGAGCATGAACAAAATGTATGGAGTGTGTTTCCATGCTGTTCGTCAGACGGCAGGACTGAAGGCATCCAGGCTGCTTCAGCACAGAGCCTTCAGAGTCGGTGTAAGTCCAAACATCGCTGTGTTGTTCTGCTACATAGCTAACGTTAGCTTAAACAGAGCAGAGGTCGCTGCATCCCACGGAGCCCACAGGGTTGTCGGGAGAAGTGGGCTGACTTTGGCCTGGCAAACCGGAAGGTTAATTTAGGCATAATTTAAAAGCTTATGATGTCATGTTAAAGTATCAGCCATGAGACGGTCACGTGTGTGTTTAAAGTTGAACATTGTTGTGTTTAGTTTGGGGTCCATCAAGGATTCACAAGAGCCCGTTGCGTGACTTCTTCAGTTATCGCGATAGGTTGTGAGCCAGCTAGCTTAGCTGACAACCTTGCAGAAGCTAACGTGCCCTTAATCAAACACCGGCTCTCCGGTGCAGCCGCACCACGTCAAACTGAAGCTGCCACATGTTTGTGAATATGAATGTTTGAAAATGTAATCAGCAGCTTGGCTGGCGCTGGTGCACCGCGTGTTTGTTGTTGTGACTCTTGAAGCCGAGGTGGCTAGCTAGCCGGCTAAAGTTTTAGCTAGCTGCATTCTCATTGGTCGAACTAAGGGGCGTGAGGGGTGAAACTTCCGTCTTCATGATCAATTTATATATGAAATATATGTTTTATTAAAAACAATTGCGATGTGCAGAGAAAGTAACATTAAAACTGATATTGTCGGCTCCCATGAAATAAAGATGCACTTTCTGGTGTCCCTGGATGAGCTGTGCCAGATGTGTGTCACTAAAATTGATTTATTTTTCATTGTGTAGGTAATTCTTGCAAATAGTTTAAAAGTAAAAGTACCTGCATACTCCCATGTCGTATTCCTGCCAAGTATTTTGAGTCATAACTACAGTGTCACAGTGTGATAATCCATATCTGCACTGATTCATCAATAAATACATTTTGACAAGTCAAAAACACATTTAAATATTAAAATTAAACCGGTGTACCACTTCTATGTATACAAATAAGAATTCCAACTTTAATGCTAAAATTGCTCAGTCACTGAGTGTGTTGCAATAGATGCTAATGGAGCTAGAAAATGGCTAAAATGGCCAATGTGACATCTCCAGGGGAAAATAAACAAATTGATGCTTTAAAAATGAGTTTTTTATGAGCTGTCTGTGAGGTTTTCAAAGTTGGCAGTATTTTTCTAGTATAGACAATCACTAGACCACACCCTGGATCATTTCCTGCTCGTAGAGAACAATACATTCATTTTGAACATTAAAATGGCCAAAGGCATGGTACTGTATATTCTTGAAAACACAGTTTTGGTATGGAATTAGGACAACATCCTGTCAAATGCTTAAACATGTTAAATCACAGAACACACAATCTGTCATGTACACAATTACGACTTCAACTGTTGCGGTGAAACAGGAAATGTGGCCATATTCCAGTAAAATGCAAAAAGTCAGATTTCTGTTCAGTCTCAACAGAGCAGCTGCAGTTTTCCTTTGGATGTCATTATTAAGAGAAAGATGAATCCCCCTTTTGTATTTTAGAGAGGGCCTTCTTTTGCCACAGCCACAGCAATGTTATTAATAAATAATGCTTGTATTCAATCTTTCAGGCCGTGCAGCGGCAGCAGCCCTTTGACTCATCACTGGAAAAACCACAGTTCCCTGGAGCATCAGCCGAGTTTGTGGAGCAGCTCGAGTTCATCCAGCCCAATGTCATCTCTGGGATCCCAGTGTACCGGGTGATGGACAGGCAGGGCAATATCATCAACCCCTCTGAAGACCCTCAGGTAAAGTCAGCCTGCCTGGTTATTAGAAGTGGCACTACAGTATGGCCTCCATTCCTGACACACTTTGTTTAATTTGTTGGTTGTTTGCTGTGTTTCTTCCCTGCTCAGCTCTCCAAAGAGACAGTTTTGAACTTTTATCAGAAGATGACTCTGCTGAACACAATGGACCGCATTCTTTATGAGTCTCAGAGACAGGTATGTTTTACCTCTCCCATTTCCTGGTTTAACCATGGAACAGCTGAATAATGTTGTAAAGGAGTGTTAATTTGTTTCTGTTACAGGGTCGGATCTCCTTCTACATGACCAACTATGGTGAAGAGGGGACACATATTGGTAGTGCTGCTGCTCTTAACTCAAACGACCTGGTCTTCGGTCAATACAGAGAAGCTGGTAAGGGCCAGACAGCATGTGGTTTTAGATCGTTCTTCCTGACATAGTTCTCTTTTAGATTTCAGGTTACTTTTTTAAGTTTTGATAGTGATCAAGACAATTTACTTACCTTAACTTTTATTTTTACATCAAATTTTTGTACTAGTTTTCATGATAATTGGTTTAGCTCTTTATTTTGTCAGATAGCACTCTGGAACACATATTGTAAGATGATGATGATATCAGTAGTGATATTGTGTCAAACACAAAGCTCTGCTTCAAGCTTGTTGGGCAGTTTTATTTAAACTGGAGCGCCAGTGCTCACTTTGGTGCACAATAATCACTTTACTGATGATATCTGAGGCAAACAATGCTTCATTCAGTCAGTGAATCACATGACATGTTTACAATACGCCCATGTCGAACTGTATCAGTCATTCAGTTGTTCAGTCATTCGGAAAAATCAGTAAGTCAGTCTTTATTTCACATTTTGTGCAAACAGCAGCAAAAGTTATTTACAACTACAATATAAACACATAAAATACATCTAGAAATAGATAACATGTTTAATAAAGTTACACATTTTTAAAAAGGGAAACACAGAACCTTTATGCATCGCAACATCACACCAGGAAGAATCTCAGAATCTCTGTTAAGCAATGCTTTGAGTAGCGATCTGATTTTACAACTAACTTCAAAGCCTCACCCATCCAGAAATCCTTGTTTCACACAGCACTACTTGTGCTACCTGGAGAAGGAAAATATAGCCAGTAGAGCTAAACTAACAATCTTACCCCTCCCAACCCCTGTCTCTTACCCCTTGTAAACCCCCCTGCCATTGTACATCCTTGTAAAAGCTGTGCCCCTGTCCATATGCCTATCCAACTGCTGTCTCACCCCCTGTACTCCCCTCTTGACCAATGTTTCTCTCATCTAACTGCTTTTTCATTGTCCATATAACCTCTTCACTAATGCCTTCCCTCCAGCCTTTTGGGTCACCCCTCATATACCCCCTGCATGCCCATTGAGTATAATGACCATCAATTGCCCAGGTTTTCATGACTTGTGAGTAACAGTGTTATAATTCCTCTGCGGCACTGCAGGAGTGCTGATGTACCGTGGATTTCCTCTGGATTTCTTCATGGCTCAGTGCTACGCTAATGCTGATGATCTCGGCAAGGGCCGGCAGATGCCTGTCCACTATGGCTCCAAAGATCTGAACTTTGTCACCATCTCCTCTCCTCTGGCCACTCAGATTCCTCAGGGTGAGCTGTACGCCTGTGTGTTAACCTCTCCAGTCTGTAATTACATACATACATACATACACCTGTAAATACATATTCATGCCTGATGTGTCTGTTTCAGCGGCTGGAGCTGCATATGCAATCAAGAGAGAAAACGCGAACCGTGCTGTAATCTGTTATTTCGGAGAGGGAGCAGCCAGCGAAGGGGACGCACACGCCGGCTTCAACTTCTCTGCCACCCTGGAGTGCCCACTGATATTCTTCTGTCGTAACAACGGCTACGCCATCTCTACCCCCACTAACGAGCAGTACAGGGGAGATGGAATTGGTAAGAAGTAGTAGTTTTCTGTAGTATCTGGATTTGAAATCCTCAGCGGCTCTTATGAACACAAGCTTCATTCTTTCTCTGATTGAACAGCTGCTCGTGGTCCAGGTTATGGAATGCTGTCCATCCGTGTCGATGGTAATGATGTGTTTGCTGTGTACAATGCTACAAAGGAGGCGCGCCGCAGGGCTGTGGCTGAGAACCAGCCGTTCCTCATTGAGGCAATGACCTACAGGTTAGTTGATGTTTGAGTGATTTGTGACCATTCTGCATTTTCAGACTGAGGACACACAAAGTCACTTTTAGCTCATCATCCGGCCTGATCTATCATTATGAGGTTTTGGTCATTACTGTGGTGATTAGAAATGTGTCACATTTGCCACTTAAATTGGGTCAAATTGACACATCTCTGCAGTCTGATGTGAATGCAGAATTCACAAATTAAAAACTGAGATGTACAATATTATAAAATAACATGAATGACTGAGGTTGGCTTTTTTCCTTTTTAAAACAGAAATCATGTCAGTAAACACGGAATGATGATGATCTTACTTTTAAGGTGGAAACAGCCGTTGGTGCTTGAGAGTGTCAGCTGAATTTCACCAACTGTGAATTCAGCCTAGAGTTCTAATGACTAATATAAATGAGCACACCGTTAAGCAGTTCACTGAAACGCTGTCAGAAACATTTGGCACCAATTACTGTGACATGATTAATAATTTACAAGCTACAGTATGTGCTTGTAAACTGTTTGCGCAGACCTGTGTACACTTTACCAACTGAGCAACCAGGTGGCCTGGGGTTTTTTATTCATTGTGGGTAAACTGCCACATGAATAAGGAAACCACAACCATCTTGCATCTGCAGTTGTTTTCAGCATTACATATTATGAGAACTGGCACTGCTGTCACTAATATTAAAAGAGTACTTCATCGATTTAGGATAATATTATCAGATTATTGGCAGACAGTTAAAAAATAAAGGAATCAATATCTATGAAGCAGAACCAGATATATCATCTTTTTTTATTCCACACATTTTCTCCCTTGTCAAAACCTGGTACCTACATTACCCACAGTGTAACTCGACTACTGACAGTTCGTTCTGAGATTTGGGTGTGTTATGATAGTGGTATGCTACTGTAGCCTCAAACCGCTAGCTTCAAGTAGAAATGAGGAGAGGACTACAGAGGTCTGGTAAGCTCACTTGCGTCTAACTCCTCACCCTCAGATTTTTTCCATTTTAAAACTTGTTGTCTTCAGCCACAACCGATGTTCACTCAAGACAATTTATCAGACTTCGCGCAGCTCCTTCTGGAGCCACATAAGGCTCTATACAACTTTTCTCACATGTACTGTAGTAGTACATGTAAACAGTCTGATGGTGGAGTTCCCCTTTAAAAAATCCCTTTGAGCAGGAAGCTCTGTTATAACAATATAGAGCTAGAAAAGTAACTTGGACTTTGAAGGTGCAGCACTTTGTTTGAGCTGCTAGTGACTACACAAACTAAATAACTAAAAATGATAAAAAAAGGTGACTAATAAGAGGAATCAAAGGCAAGAAGAAAAAAAATGGAACTCTTTTAATGAAGCCTTTTTTATTTTTCAAATCAAAAGAGACGACACAATAAAAACATGAACGTAAGAACAAAAGCAAGAATTTAAATCCTCCATCAATGTCACACCCAACCCAACGTGGCCAGAAAAAAAAACAACCATACCAACAAAATACAAGTTCAGTAATGAGGAACAAAAATGGAGAAAGAAACTAATAACTAGGAAGTACTTACCTGGACAGATAAAGAACAAAATGTCAAACTACGATCAAAGATCAAAAGATAAAAATAACAATGGAAAGTACAGGAAGAGGAAAAATGTCCAAAAGGGCTCATTCAATACCTCAACTAAATAATATAAGGTTAAAAATGTCCTGTAGGACTTGATGAAAGATGTTATTTTAACCAAATGAGAGAATTGGAGTTTCACAAGTTAGGACCTGTACATCTTGTTCAAAATTGACCTCAGCCAGTGAGATGTTTGAGAAGATAAAAGATTAAATAACTGGTTGAGTAAGAGTGGATCTGTGAATTATGCAAAGTACATGGACTTGTCTGTTAATTTCCCTCTCTTGATAATTGTATCTTGTATATTAAAAGTATGTATTTGGTATTGATATTTTAAACTCTAAGGACTTGTTTTTAAAATAAAGGAGTGGATGGGGTGACAGAATTTAAATGGGTTGCAATTCTAACAAACGAGGAACATTTTATGAAGAGTTGTCGAAAATGTACTGTAATGTACCTTTTAAACGTTGTAGTATGGAAAGCCCGTTGAAGAAAAATAATTCTGTTCATTCTTTAGAATTGGCCACCACAGCACCAGTGACGACAGCTCAGCTTACCGCTCGGTGGACGAGGTGAACTACTGGGACAAGCAGGACCATCCCATCTCCAGGCTGAGACATTACATGACGGCCCGTGGCTGGTGGAGCGAGGACGATGAGAGGAGCTGGCGGAAGCAGTCCCGCAAGACGGTGATGGAGGCATTCGAGAGGGCCGAGAAACGCCTTAAGCCCAATCCCGAACTGCTGTTCACTGATGTGTACCAGGAGATGACGCCCCATCTGAACAAGCAGAGAGAATCCCTGTGGAGGCACGTGCAGCAGTACAAAGAGCACTACCCACTTGACCTGTATGATAAATAACTGCACTGACAGGATGGAACGACTTGTGATTTGGTGACAAAATGTGGGAGTGGGCGAGGATTGAGACTGGGATAAACTGTTGCACACCTTTACTGTATTCATAAAAATATAGTTTTGATATGACGTGTCATTTCTTTCTGCACAACGGAGGGAGAAGAGACAATTGTGCTTTCAATATTGTACTTCATGCCTCTGGGTTTGGTGCCTTAAGTTAATAGATTTACTGTCAGTAGTTAATCTCCTCTATAAGTGCTAAATCACACTTTTGTTTCACACTATCACACTAACAGCTGGTGCAGCTTGAATGCATTATGCATACAAAAGTAACATACAAATCAAGCAATAAATGGTGGAAGTTAACCCCTGTTGTGTATGTGCCCTCTCTTGTAACTGTCCTCTTCGGTGATGATGGTATTTAACAGGTTTCCTTGTGTATCATTGAGGTGACTGATTTAACTTGTGCTAAAGAACTTTCCTATTTTAATGGTTTTTAGTATACGCACCCAAATTTTAGATGGGTTCGTATGCTGTAATGCTGTTACACACTATTCTAAATCCCAGAAATGTACACCCATCTAGCTCATGTTATGTTTGGTGTTTTGTGGAAAATAAACTAAGGAACTTTCATTTGTCTCTGTTTCTTTTTTTTAATTTAAATTCAATAGGAAAATTGAAATTGGGTTACTGACACATCTAAAGAATGTTCAACTTGACTTTCGATGCTCAAATGGCCCACTAAAAATGCTGAATGTCTTCCTATCATGACACCCAGTCTCATTAAAACTTAAAAAGCAGTTTGACTGCAAATTTCCTAATTTTTTTCATGCCAAAAGTTTGAGTCCATGCAAGATGTCAACAGTGGACAGTACAAAACGTTTTCCTCCTGCTGCATCATCTTGGAACGGGACAGTGAAAGGGACAGTGATTAAAGCAGATAAGCTATGGCTTCAATGCGTCGCTGCAGTCAGTATTTACTCTCTTACTGCATCTTTTGCTCACCAGTCCCGTTCAACAAGTCAACAAGGGGCTGTGAATTCCCTTCCACAGCTTCTTCATCTGCTGTGGGGAGCGCTGGTGGATCAGAATCAGATCTTTATGTACACACAGATTCTCGCGATCCTGCTCCTTGACGTCAAAAGTCTGAAAGCCTGTGTGTGCCTCAGGAGAAACTCCCAGAGCCTTAGCACACATCCCGGTGTAGACATCGTCGATGGGGAAGAAAGGAATGACACGTGAAACTGAATAAAGGGGTTGCAGCAACGCTCCTGAGATAAGAAAACCACCTCCACCAGCATAGGCAGGGTATGGACCGTCATAGAAGCTCAGGGGAATGTAGTATTTGCTTTTAGGGTCCCGGAGGGGATTTGCTGTGCTTATGACATGTCCAACGTACAACTGAGAGGCCTTCGATAGTTCTAGAGACTGCAGGTAGCTGAGTAATGCTGGTGTGTTGACAAATACATCATCATCCCCACTAAAGACAAAGGAGATATGAGGACAGTTTTTCAGTGTCCACCGGAGGACCATGTTCATTTTGAGCGTCAGGTTCAAGAGGGATTCATGGAAGTCCCACCTCAGGAGGTCCCCAAAGTGTCTTGCTTCAAATGACAGCAGCGGGCTGAGGTCAGGGTCATCCAGAGGGGAGCTACCCAGGAGAAACACTGTGCGCACTCTTGGTCCACTCTGATACATCCCCTCTCGCCCCCAGGTCTCCCGCACCGCCTGTCTTTGCTCAAAGTTTCCAGGAGTTGACTTGATAGCAAAAAGCAGGAAGGTCTGCTCGTCTCCTTTCCCTTCACCGGAGATGCACTTGTTGGGTTGATTGATCAGGACAGGAGGGGACCTGCAGTTCATTCCCTGCAAAAAGTCCTGGAATAAGACAGGGTAGGAGGTGAAGTCGTGCACATTGGTTTGCAGAAGCTCTTGATTTGTCTCCCTGCAGCGAGACCAATCGGAGTCATGTCTGAAAGGATTTACTCCCTTGTTCAGATTCCTGAGGGCCGAGAACAGCAGACGGTTCCAGTATGCTCCATTTTGTGGGATGGTCTGTCTGAAACCGCCAGAAACGGACACATTGTGGACATCAAGGTGAGGCACGGTGAAGCTCTCCTGCTTGGAAGACTGTGTTTTCACATCACGGTCTTGGACCTGGAGGCTGGGATGCTTAAGGAAGTCCGCTGCTCCAGCCCTGCGACCGTGGGTCGTCTCTAGGTGTAGAGTCGAGTAGAAGAAGATCAGAAATAAAGTAACAAGGAGAACCATAGCAGTGAAGGTTTGAATGCGTCTCATTGGCTCGAGGTAAGTAAACCAAGCTGTGTGGTGTGTTGTTCCTAGAAATGGATCATCTTTCAGAGGAGATGGTCCTGGAACCTGGTGAGTTATTGTATTCAGGTTACACGGACTCTGCCACCAGGTGACACACTGGATGTACCTGCCAACAGGAAAAATACAGAGGTGACAGGAGACCTTAATGTAAATCAACACATCACAAACTTGACAGCCTTGAGCAGAGTCAAGTCAAACCCCACTTAAAGAGCTGACATAATGGCTGCACATTTTATTGAAAGAATACCTGTTGACTAAATAAGTTAATTTTTTTCTGTTTGAAATAATTAACATGAATGTACATATTAAAATAAATTGGGGTATGGTTGCTTTTATATTATCACCCTCTGACATTTAGCACACTTTTTTAATGCTGAGAAATAAAAAATGAGGATTTCCAGTCGACAGTGACATATTATCAAGTAACATGCACCAGAAACAACAAATCAATCTCATTATTTCAAGGTCGCGTTGTTCGCAGCATTAGGTGGGCTGTTTAATAGCAGCACTATTTAAATAACAATGATCTGCTCTCAGTATTTAAACGTACAGCTGCAGTTCAAATATAGATCTCGTGCTTCAGTGACAGAACACAACAGGTCCTGGTGCTACCTGAATTTGCCGCAGGTGATGCGGTCTTGAAAAAAGGTACCCCACTGGGATGCAGATAAACACGCCCTTCTCTCCAGTGTTTAATTAGAAGCAAACCAGCTTTGTACAAATAACACAGGAGAAGGGTCCTGAGGGGCCTCACTGATTACACCGCATCACAATAAATTAAGAACACACCTGAGGTCGACAGAAACATGAATAAATATTTTTAAATAATTATATTTCGCACCTATGTCACTTTATAGGTGCGTTAAATGCGTAAGACGTTTTTTACGGATTTCATTTAAGTATGACTCGATTAAAATTCGATAAACCTTCTTAAACTTCACAAACAAGCACACCGAGTTGCAAAGACAAATTTAACCTGGAGTTGAAAAAGTCAAACCAGGGACAAAAAGACAGTTGAACATTCAAGTTTTGTAAAATACTTACTAAACCCAAGATGAATGCACGCCGTGCCAAAGCTGAAGCATACTGTATGTCTGAAGCACAAAATAGTATCCGGGAGCCTTCACATCCTACCGACAGGTGAACAGGTGCACAAAACCGCATCATTTACTTTTCAACCCCATATTTTCCTTTGATGGAACAGGGGCTGCGATGTGAGTACATGCAGGTGCAGGTCTGTACATGAGATCAGGTGATCACATCACACAGCAGAGCAGAGCAGGCAGGTGGAGGCCACGCCCAGGATGCTGTGCGTCTGAGACAGGTTTATTCAAACGTTTGACAGGAAACATCACTGATGTACAAATTATTTAAGACCAATTGTCTATTGACAACATCATTAGGAGGGTACATGAGCACAGTGTTCAGATCAGTAAAGCTCCTTTTTCTTCAATGTATTGCATCTTTTGCAGGCTTTTAAAAACTGCAGCTTTTTTTCAGCCTGGTTAGTTTTGACAGAAAAAGTACACAAATCAGACGATCACAAAAAAACAGAAACACTTGAGAAATAACTCCTATACAGTGGAAAACGGCAGCTCTAGCTTTCTCCTCCATACCAAACCATGCAAATGTTCACAAATGTGATGGGCTTCTTTCACCTTCTTCTGTAGAATAAAAGCACTTCAAATGGAAATGACAAAAACAATTAGCAAATGAATTTACGACGCTTCTAAAAGCATGAATTTTTTTTTTTCATCAAATCTAGCTGTTCACGTCCTGAGAACTTCGCAGTATAAGGCAGAGGGGGTATTTGCCGTGGAATAACCTCAGAAACTCTTGGCTTCTCTGCTTGGAGAGGAACTCTGCAGCTGAGATGAAGTGCTGTTTAATTAGAGGTGCCCTGATACGACCTACAGTATACTCGAGCATTCGAGAGTACCAAAAACCAATGTGGGTGCTTTAGTCTATATTGGCGTTTGGTCGGTTACATTTATTTGAAGCACATTCTGGAAAATATATTTTGTAGATCAAGTGTTAGTAAATTGGCATCCTCTCATCCATTTTATAACAAGAAAAATAAAATACAATTTTTAATATAAGTGTGCTGGTACGAGTATTTGGTATTGCAGCCCATAATGAATATTTGAACTAATATTGGGCCAATACCTATATCACAACAATATACAACTAACATACTGTGTGCAGTGAGCACTCAGGAAAATAGTGTTCAAACCTATAAAGACCATCATTTTTGGAGCATTGAGTTGAGCGGATTAAAAAGGCAAGAAAAATACTGCAGATGGTGGGAAAGAAACACAGTATCTGTGAAGGAATAGAAGGGCCAATGGTCACAAAACTAAGATTGCTGCTAGAATGGAGGTGAGAGGCTCAAGGCAAAAAGAAGGATGCAAGTCGGTTGTTGAGGACTTGAGGACGAGCGGGGAGAGAAGTCAGCGGAGGTCGCTCTCATCGTCCTGTATGGTTTTCTTGATGCGGAGAAGCATGGTGGTGAGCCACTGGTCCAATCGTGAAATGGTGTCATATTCCTTCACCTGAGAAATGAGTAGTAAACATGTGGAGTAAATTACACAGCTCTCCATGGGCAAAAGAGCTTTACTCAATTTTTGAGGAGGTTGAAGTGCTGTATATTTACATGAATAATTTGTGTAGTAATGTTAACTATATTAAAAAAGCTTTTATTTTAATTTGAAGAAAATGGCTCGAAAACATTCTGTCAAAGCCAACATTAAGGACATACGTATGTGCATATAAAACAGAAATTTGGCCCTGAACCATGTTACATCTCGTTAAAGTAGAAGCCAGAGATTTTTAGTCGCACAGTTGAGAGCTGGTATCTTTCCTCTGGCCACTGAGGGTGGTCGTTTCAAAAATATCCAGGGGGGGAAACAGATTGTGGGAGCTGTGTGATTTGGGTGAAGTGGAAACTGAGTCCTATTTTCTCCTGTACTGTACAAATTAGGGCTTTTTAAGAGAGTTAATGTTCCATAATATGGCTCGACTAAACCCTGAAATATTCTGGTGCTCAGATGAGCAAAAATTGGAATGGCTGTTTAATTTTGATGTGTTTACGTTTGCCAACTTTCTCTCAAAAGCCTGGAAAAGGAGGCAAGATAGATTCTTTAATTAGTATTTACCCTGATTTCTCATAATCTTCAGTATTACATAGTAAATGTTTTCATCAGTGCTTTTTGATTTTTGTTCTACCCAGTGATGGTCTAAAGATTTGATTGTGAAGGATGCTTTAGTTGTGTTTCTATTTCTGGACCTTATTTGTTGTTTGAAAATGTGTACGCTGTATTCTGGTCCTGGCTTGTTTGAATTTTGGTGCCTTGTAAGCCCACGCAGACTGGGAATAGATTATGTATGACACAATAATAAAAACTTCATTCATTCAGTAAATATTAGCCAAAATGAACCACAACCCAAATGTTAGAAAATATAAAAAAAGAATAGTAAAGGTCAGGTCATATGGTGTGGCATTGTTGTTCTGGTTTTTATATAAAATTAATATCACAAAACAATATTTGGACATTCTGTGTGTATTTTTTAGACATACACACACCTGCTTATTGGCTTGAACAGATTGTATTAAGATATAGATATTAATCTTTCAGGTACAAGAAAGTTCAAACTGACAGATTCGGATTCAAATGAGTTATAAAGATGACCGCTATGTATCTATAAAGACTCATATTTCTCCCTTATGTTTTACTGGTATCCCAACACTTTACTCTCAGGTAAGCATTCTGTAATCACACTGTTGGGCACTAAAGCATATAGACCCGTAAACATTGTATTATGTCAGTCCAGGATTTTTAAAGTTACTGCTGCAGAAGCTTCTAAACAAGTAAGAACCCTGAATACGTGCCTTTATTCTGACGAAAGAAAACTGTCACTCACCGAGTCAGTGTAGGCATCCACATTCTGTTCTTCAAAGGCATCTAGAAGTTTCTGGTGAGAGAAAAACTTTTCTATAATAATACTGTACATCAGAAAGGCTGCTCATAGACAAAAATGCACCCTGGGGGTTAAAAAAATGCAGGGACTTTTTGTGACACAACTGAGATACCAAAACAGCAGGTTATAATACACTGTCTGCATGTCTGTAAGCATTACAAACAAGTACTTAGGCCTTAACTGCTTTTGTTATATGATACTAGTGGGTGAACTGTAGTTGAGGAACACTTTGCATGAGGCTAATTACAAAATCCAACTTTTGTTTTTGAATGCTAGCATGTAGATGCTTGCAACTCTTTTTTTATTGAAAACAACAACAAAGACCAGAACAGAAGGAGACAGAAAGATAACAGGTTTATACGTAAGGTTTATCTCAGCAGTCTCGCCTCTCTATATCTAGTCACTGATTTTGTTTAAGAATTTTAAAGCCTACCTTCAACAGCTTGTATTCTCGAGAGTCTGAAAAGGCCGGAAACATTTCTTCGTACTTCTGCACAGCAAGCTGCGTGGCAAGAGGATGAATATTAGGACAGTGGCTCGTGTTACATTCACTGTACATGGAAACAAGTTCTGTGTTACCGCTTACTTTTGCATTCAGCATGTCTACACAGAAGTGACAGAGCGCTGCCTTGAAGAAGTGATCCTTGGCACTGTATTTCAGGAGCGTACTGTCCATTGCGTGGGTTCCAACCTAAAAATCACAAAGTACAATTCATGGTTATTTTGTGACAACAGCCCCTGAAGTGACGGATAACATGTTGAGATAAAGGCTGCTGGTGAGCATCATCGCACCTGTTCATAGATCTCAATCGCTTTTGGGTACTGCTCCAGCTGAGCTGCGTAGGTTGCTACTTTCAGAAGGCACTTGTTTGCTGAACTGAAAAGGAAAATCGACAAGCTTTTCAGTCTATATGTATTCACGTTAATCAAGGCTCAAAGACCACCAAGTAACTTCACTGTACAATCATAAAACAAAGATAAAATGAAAAGACATTCCATTAATTAGAAACAAACAAAATAAAAACAAATAAATAAACAAAATAGAAATACATAAACCTATAAAACATCACACCCTACAGGCAAACAAGAGAAAATACTGCTCGTTTAAAATAGTCACCTGGTGGATTCTTCGCCTTTGTAATAATCTGCTGCCTGTTCATAATGAGCAATGGCCTGGAATAGAAATTGGGACAAAATTGGACATAAGGCGTAAATAGAGCTTTCCAATGCTCGCGATGAGCAAGAGATTACTTGACAACTTAAAACAACAGACACTATTAGTAGTTACATTAGAGGTAAGAGTCTGCCCTGGAATTAAAATGGAAAATAATAACCACGAAACACAGATATTTCATCTGACCTTGTCAATGTCCACCAGCTCTGTCTCATATATTTCAGCAATGGTGATGTGATGCTTGGCTGCGATGGTGAAGCGCCCCTAAAACCATAAAAACAAGACAGAAGAGATCAACACAGGGAGTTATAAGTTACATAAGTAAATCAGTGCTAAACATAATAAGGCTTTTTCAAATTCAATAATTTAAAGAAACTAAGAACAGTTCCCGGTTCATACACTCACCATATCAGTGTATATCTCAATAGCTCGGTTTAGGCAGTTTATTGCCTCTGTTGAGAGAAATTATAATGTTTAGACACATGACATATTCTAAGACCACATCACTGCAATTATTCAGTGAATTCATATCAACAAAACAAAGTAAGAATAAACTTCAGATTCCAAGATCAACAAAACTAGAGGCAATTACTTGCGAGAAGTGCAAGGTTCAAGGCGAGAGTCCATTTAACGATGTTCTTGTGCCTAAAAGATGGTGACCACTGGGCTCGATGTCATTATTTATTTACACTTTTCTCCAGTGCAAAGCATTCATTTGCCCACATTCCCATTTGTTAACTGCACAGTTAACATTAAAGCTCTTCGTCTGGAAGATTTTAATGACATTAGATGACTTTAGAATGACATGGTCCACTGGAACTAGTACAGCAGCTTGTAAAACAGGAATTACAAGTGAGCTTCAGCAGTCATATATCCCAAGGGTGGTGACGAGTAATGATTACCTTGTGGATCTGCTTTTTTGAAGGCATTTCCAGCATCTATGAAGTTAGTCGCTGCATCGTGTTTGCTCTGCATCTGGAGGTGAAGGCGAGCAGCTTGGGAGAATGCATTTCCCGCAGCTGAAAAAAAAAACGTTGCATGTTAGAGGACTGAAAGTCTTTACAGACCTAAGGAATAAGGGAATCATTTTACTTGTTCATTCAACCTGTAATGATTATTCTTACCGCACCAATTTTTGGCCATTTTGTACATGTTGGCTGCCCTCACATACATGTCACAGGCCTCTTCCATCTTGGAGGAACCCCTGTGTGACAGCACACGCGTTTAGTTAAACAAGACTCATACAGACAAATGACAAATATCAAGAGTCATAATAGTTTTGAGTCAATAACTAGATATTGATACTGTATGGATGTTTTGGGCATGCTACATGACTGAGAGAGGCATCAGTTTCCACTCATCTAATAAGTTCAGACAGTTGTATAATCTAACTCCCAATTGCAATCTTGTGCAATATAACGACACCAAACTGGGGTGGATTTATTTTCATGATAATCATATTGTGATGAAATAAACACACGTGTTGTCCAAATTAATAATTCTCAGAACATTTTAATCATTAATTAAATTAGTCATTTAAGTTATTGGTCTACATGTGTGAAGAGTTTTGCCTGACAGTGAAACACAGTTCGTTACATCGAACATCAATTTATTATATGTGTGGCGTTACATTCATTGGCCGTATTGTATTAAATATAATGATATCAGAAAAATAGTATTACTAATACCATGATAAGGATTTAAATCATATTACCCAGGCCCAAATGTAAGGACACTTGCATCTTCAAGCTTTACCACACTCTGACATAAACTCCTACTGCTTTTGAGACTCATGTGGCTGTTGTCTATATAAACAACTTTCTGAGTTAAATAGAGACCCACTTTAATTATTTAAGCTGGTTTTGGATTGTTATATCCATGCTCAGCTGTGTTGGTGATTGGGGGCTTATGCAACTGATACAAGTGATGCAACTCACAATCCGTTCCTCTCTGCTATCGTAGACAAAATGTGATTTGCACCTAACGACCGTGTGACCTTGCAAACTTCCCCCAGTAGATGGCGCCACAGCAGCACCACTCCAGCTAATAGCCAGTGTCTTTATATTTAGTGTGGATCACTTGAAATGTTATACGATTCGTCTTTGATTACAACCTCATCAGCACCTGACATAATAACGCCTCAAACAGACAATCGGCATCGTGTAACCGCGGCTCGTTTACAGCTGCATACTTATATTTTAGGCTGAATTGTTCTCGGATAATGTGTTCAGCAGTGATCTGAAGGAAGATAACGCTTCAGGGAAACTGCAGCGTTGACAACACTTGCATAACATTGACCACAACAACTGAACGTTAAGTAGAAAACAGCCCAGTGTTGCGGTGGTGTTAAGAATTAGTTTTTGTTCTGCCTTCAGATCTAACTGGTCATATAAGCACCTTCCGCTTAGTTGGCCCGTAGCTTGACAAAATTAGCTAAAAAGCAGCTAACTGACAGACTCACCCAAACAGCGCTCCGAAAAACGACTGCGATGATTTCATTTTCTTTTCAGCCTCCGCCACTAAAGCCATCGCTTCCTTTTCTTTCCCGCTGTTGTCCATTTTCGTGTCACTGTTGTGATTTTGAGTAGGAACGAGGAAACGCGAAAGTCAACAAACTTGCTAACCTTTGCTAGCAGCGGCGGGTCTGGTTTGCCTTGTCACATCACCAGCCTCAACCATCACCCCTGTCATGTGACACGGGAGCAGCGGAAACGCCGCTGCTGCGTTCAGGTGCTCCTCGTAAGCTTCAACTTCAACTTTCCCCGAGCTATAATATCCACCGCAAGGGCTCTCAGTCGGCAATTAATAACAAAAACAGAACATGAGCATGTGTTTTGGTGTTGTTAATCGCCCAAATGTCCTCCACTCTACGGTCTAAATAACAATTATAAACACTAATCTTTTTAATATTTTGTCAAACAACAACTTCTCAGTTATATAATTTGTATCTCTTCGCCAACACATTTTTTGCAATATTTCTGACAACACTTGAAGGCATCTCATGATAAATCGATGGCCCAAACAAAATAATGATGCCGGTCAAATCTACCTATTACACTCTGAGAGGTTGCGGGGTGCTGGAGCAGATCCCAGCTGACAAGGTCGCCAGTCAGTCACAGGGCTGACACAGAGACAACCATTAACACTCACATTTACACCTACTGGTCGCCAATTAACCTAACCATGCCCGTCTTTGGGCTGTGGGAGGAAACCAGAGTACAGAAGGTTCGAACCCAGAGCCTTCTTGCTGTGTAAAATATTGTATAGCTATTATTTAAATTGCCCTATTAAGCTTATATATCATATGATGATTATTACATAAGTAAATGATGTAAAGACAGTTGTAGTAGAGGTCTTTATTTCCTCTCATAATGCTTAATAACTGCTGCAAATTAATATTTTGGAGTTTTGTTTCTGGGCCCTGTTTAATAATCCAGTGTATGATACTGTATGTTTAGATTATGTTACAACAGTCAGGGTTTATGTACAAAATATGTAAAGAAGTCAAACAAAAAGGAGAACGAAATTTTGCCTTCATCTTTTATCTTAGTGAGATTCCTATAACAGCTTTGATGCCACAAGTCTGCACTGCATCCATGTAAACATGAAACCCTTTCGCTTTCTGAAATAAGGGTGAAGAGAGCGTTCATTCACTGTGCCCTCCCACATTTTTCCTGCAGCCTGTTCACAGATTCATAACATAACTTTCTGATCTCAGATTTACTTTTCTTGCCTATTCTCTATTTCTTAAATGTAAGGCCTGCAATACTGCAGCTGAACAGAACTGTGATGACTGCAAAGCACCTGCTTGATGTGATTCTGTCACATTAATTAGTAATTAATGATTTTGTTACTTGTGATACTTTTTAATAATAATAATAATAAGACAATACCAATAGTATCAATATAGTATATACCAATATTTCAGTGTTATAGAATATGAATAGCCTGCTCTTCATGCTGAACTGCATGCGTGTTATACTGTGAGTCAGATGGCCAGGTGTCTAAAAGGTTTAGGGGTTCCCTCCTGTCTGAAAAGGAGACTTTCCCTATGCATATTATGGTTCTCTTGGGTGCTTTCCCAAAACATGACACTGTCGCCACCACATTTGCCTCTTGGTATGAGAGGTTGTGGACGCACAATCTTGCACATATCATACCTTCTGTCTAAAAAGCTCCCTGTACTAATTTATCTGGTCAGCCTATGTTGTCCCAGATCCCACGTAAAGTTTTGGATCAGGTTGTTAGTAGTTTCTGCCAGGAAAACTGCAGTCTGTTAGTTCTCGGATGATATTAATCATTGTCATTAGTTTGACAGCCATTATGAGGAAAAGTCCCAAACTTTCTGTTGAGGTTTGACAGAGCCACAAAGCCTTTCGTCTTAGGTGTTGTATGTACAAGTTTGTCCCCATAGCTTCTCAGAAACATATTTAATGTGTGCTCAAGACTCTCATGATAAATCTCTTAATATTTTTTCTATTGATCAGGGAAGCCCCAAATAAGACCTGGTTGAATCAGAATCAGCTTTATTGGCCGTGTTTGTGTAGGCTACAAATACAATGAATTTGACTCCGTTTTTACGTTGCTCTAAATGTTACACATGCACTGTTCAAAGAACATTTTTCAAGAAGACAGATAGAAGTAGAAACACAGCCAAAAACATGACAACAAAGCTGAACAAGTTAGGTAAAGGTAAAACTTTCTAGGCATTCATTTTTTAATGTTTTTAACATATGTTCGATTATATTGCACAAACACTAATTTATTGTTATTTTTCATCTCAGACTCTATCCTTAAAACAAAAAGACCAACTTTGGCAAGGACAAAATGTCCAAATGTATGAAAACCTTCACATGAAGCACATCTCCCGAAAAGCAGAACGTACATGACGGTAAAGCACACAGACGAGGCGCAGAGATTTCAATCAGGCAAAACGGAAGTCTCCTGTTTCCTGCCTGTAGTTGGGTCCTGTACAGCAGCCCGTGCGAGGCTGTCCTGGAGACCCCGCGCTGCCTGCACCTCTATCGTCTCGGGTGAGTTTGTTACAATGTAGCAATTTCTCTATTAATCTGAATAACTGTAACAAAGCTGCAATATTCGTGTACTGCAGTGAAACCGCAAACTGCACAGCTACCGCAATCGAGGCGCCACACTGCTGCACGGCCCGGCAAACATAGTCATTTTCCACCGAATTCCCAAGCATACCCCCCTCATCCAAGAGTATTCCAACATTAACTCATATTTTGCTTGCAAGGAGAGATAGATAGCTCGCTACGCAATTGCGTTTACACTTCTGAGTAAACAATACTGCCTCGTCTTGGTTGAATCGAGGTGCCGCTGTGCGATATGAGTGTTCAAATTGTGTCACTCGGTGGTTTGTTTTGAATGTCAAAGGCTCAAGCTAGCTGTACGTCTGAATATTGTTGATAGCTGGTTGGTTTAGCAGGCTAGCTAGCTAGGCTAAC
Organism: Oplegnathus fasciatus; assembly: GCA_003416845.1. Taxonomy (NCBI): domain Eukaryota; kingdom Metazoa; phylum Chordata; class Actinopteri; order Centrarchiformes; family Oplegnathidae; genus Oplegnathus; species Oplegnathus fasciatus. The sequence goes on along the minus strand of NTHP01000354.1, from coordinate 577,393 downwards.
GAAATTCAACCCAGATGCATCAAAATGCTGGAAGTAGAGGTGAAACGGGGGTTTGAAATCAAACGTTTTCTTAATTTAGAGTCTTAAGTCAGTCGTGTAACTGTTAAATACTGCGTATTGTAACGAATCGGCTAAATATGCATGCAAAGCTCTTTGAAAACACCAGCTAGCATGTAGCAAGCCGCTTGCAGTGTCTCCATTCATATCCTGCGCACTGGCTCTGCTCTGACCGAGTAATGGCTACGATCCGCTGCCTTTTTTAGAGCGGCAACCGGGGATACGGTCCCCTCACAACCGCGGTCGTGTCTGCGTGGAAATGTTGGTGACCTGTTGTCTTTGTGTTACTGGACGTGCTGTGCACAGTTGTTGAGACTTGTAGTAAATTCAGCGAGAGCCCGCACTGGAAATCTTTACAGGTCTGCGTGAAAACCGCGCGTTTTCAGTTTGTTGTCTATTGCCATCCGCTGTTTCTCGGTGTGTAGCAAACACAACTGCTGCTTGATCTCTTGACGACTTCATAACAGCCAAAGGTTTTCTTGTTATTGACTGTTTATGAAAACATGCCATATTACAACCGGTGATGAAGATAGATTTATGTGTTAAAATGTAAACATTATTTTCTTTATTTAAGGAACCCAGATATCTTAATTATGATTGTTAATGTAGTTGTTAAAAGTCCAGCAACCTCTCATAGTTGCCTCTGTGCTTGCTTTATTCTCACAAGACCCACAGCGGACTCCAGAGATGTCTGACAGCAATAAGTGATGTAATGTTTTGAGTCATTACTCATAATTTGACTGTGAAAAACACAGGGATTGTGAGATATTCACTCTTGGCATTGATCTTTAACAAGGTTTTCTAGACATGACTAGCCAAAAGAACTGCATGTTTCTATATCTGGTCTGTGGTGAAATTAGTAAGGACAATAAAGTAATTATTTTATAAAAATAGCAACAACAAAAAAGACACCTCAGTTTGAAGCTGGTTTAAGAACTCATGCTGCAGTTAACCAACTGTGTACCCCATACTAGTAATTAAGAAGCTTAATTAAATTATTATTAAGTTATTTTGAGTTATTTGTGTCTTCTGTGATACGTTGAAAAGTCAGGAGTAACAATCTGAAAGCAAGATATTAAGATTTTGGGTGTTTTTTGTAATTTTGTCTAGCACTGTGTGTAGTACAGCATCAACAAAGTAACAGGAAGAGGTTTATTTCCTCTAAGGACCATCCAGGCTGAAATTGTGTGATAATTATATTATGCAGAGTTTGCTAGAAGAATCCAACCAATTTCATTTTAATTTTTCACTATAAAATGATTGTTAATCATGTGTAACTACATGACATTACAGAGGAGCATTTGAAAAAGGTGTTGCAGGTTTGTAGTTTTTCATCAACATTTAATGTGGCTAACTCCTGTCAAAATACAACTATAAATCAGCACTCAAACCTCACTGTGGCACTAAACAATCAAAGCACTAAATATTGAGGAAGTACATCACACAACGTGGTGTTGTTATAGTAGCAATATAATAGAAATGTAACTGTTAGTTGAAAATATTATTCATTTGGGGAAGGGGTAATTTTTTGTTTGTGTTTTTTTGGGAAGAGTTTATTGATAATGAAACAAATCATCAAGGGACTTGAACCTTTTTCATTTTTAACAGTTGTCATGGATGATGAAGACGGCAGGTGCCTTCTAGATGTAATTTGGTAAGTTATGGCTGACTCAGTGCAAGATTAGTTTTATATTTAACAAACTGTTCAGTCGTCTCTTTGATCTTGTCTTGTACTTTTTTAAATCACATTGTTTTCTCCTGCAGTGACCCAGAAGCTCTCAATGACTTTCTTCATGGATCTGAGACCCATGTGAGTATGAGAAAAAAGTGAAATGTTAGGCTTGTGATTTATAGTTACAAAAAATGGGTTGTAATTGATGTGATGAGGAGTCTTAATTGTGCGTATTTTAGTTGGGGCTCGTAAGACTCTGTACTTAAGTCGCTTTCAGATTACACGTTGTTGCACTCTGAAACCCACGTCCCTCTCTGCTTTCATTTATTTATTTACTTTCATTTTACTGCTTCCTCTGCTTAATGGTTGGCTTTTTGATTGCACTATTTATGGTTTCAGCCTGCCTTTCCATTTTATTAGGCTAATTCACAAAATGAGAAATGCTAATACTAACACTTCCCAACTCTGTGTTATTCCTATCATTTTGCCCCTCTGTCGCTTATCTTTTCGCTGGTTCCTTACAATCTGGGTTCTCTGTACTGTGTTCTGTCCTTTCCTTACCTCCTCCTCTGTTTGATGGTCTGTATGTTTCTCTGTCCTGGTGGCTTTTGCCTGCTGGTTTGGGTGCCTTTGGTTTCTGTCTGTCCTATCCTGGGTGGGTGTGTCTGTAGTTGGACACTGACGACCTTTTGGATGGTTCGAGTGACCCCTCCAGCTCGTTCTTCTCTGCCACTGGGGTGAGTAAAATCCCCCAATCCTCCTCTTCCTTCTGTTTTCTATCCATCTATGTAGCATGCATCTCCAAATACCCTCCCTTTCCACTAACATACCTACACTATACAAGCTTTGATTTGCCGCGATGTGACTTGAGTTTTTTTGGGGGTTTTCACGTCTGCATTCCTGTGTTAACTCAGTTACACTCCTCGTCATCACATCTAGTCATCAAAATTCATCCATCACCTGGCTTCACTTCTTTCCTCTTTCGCTTCCTCCTTTCCTTTAAGGGCCATGTTCCAGAGGTCCAGCCTGCAGTCCAGCTGTCGGCCAATGAGTCAGCAGGCCTGCCCAGGGTCAGTGTTGACCTGGACTTCCTGGAGGATGAAGACATCTTGGGAGGATCCCCAGGTGGTGAAGGTGGGAGCAATGGCATTGGGACAAATCACGAGCCATGTGACATCCTGCAGCAGAGCTTGGCTGAAGCCAACATCACAGAGCAAAGCTTACAGGAGGCAGAGGCTGAGCTGGACCTGGGCTCCTTTGGAATTCCAGGCCTTACGCAGGTGGTTCAGACACTGCCTGATGCCAGCCTCTCTGGGGCTGCAGGCACTGCTGTTGGTGTAGGCATAGGTGTTGGTGTTGGGGGAGCAGCAGCAATTTTCCCTGGGTCAGCCCCGAGCACCACTGCTACTCCTCCCAATGCCACAGCTGACATGCTGGGGTCAGTACTTGCTCAGCAGGGCCTTCAACTCCAACCCCAGGTCATGAATAAGGCCATTAGTGTTCAGCCATTTATGCAACCTGTGGGCCTGGGAAACGTGACGCTTCAACCCATTTCAAGTCTCCAAGCTCTTCCTAATGGGAGTCAGTCTGGACATTTGGGTATCGGACAGATTCAGGTTGTAGGTCAGCCTACAGTCATGACTATCAATCAGTCTGGGCAGCCAATCCTGGCTAAAGCCATGGGTGGTTACCAGCTGCACCAGTCTGGGCCAGAGGTATCAGGTTCTGGTTCTCAGGCGGGGCTTGGAGGCTCAGGGGGTGGACTTCTGATCCAAGGTAACAAAGCCACTTTGGGATCTCCAGCTTTAAATGGACCGGCTGTTTGTGTCAGCAGCACAAACAGCAGCAGTGGCAGTACAATGACTGCTCCTGCTGGGCTTGTGGGCTTTGGCAGCACCCCTCTAAGTTCAGGACTTGGACCCCAGACGCAAACTCAAGGCCAAATCATGCAGAACGTGATCATCCAGCGCACACCAACACCCATTCAGCCTAAACCCCCTCAGGGGGGAGCCATCCAACCGAAACTCTTCAAACAGCAACAACAGCAGCAGCCACAGCCAGCACCCCAACCCCTGCAAAATGATGCCCACAAGGCTCTAGGGCTGCAGCAACTTCCAGTTTCTACTGCTCAGAATGTAGCCTTCCTGACAGGAAAGCCAGGCTCTAACGTTGTCTTGAGTACTCAAGCCACAACACAAGGCCCCCAGTTTCAACAAACCCTATTCAAACAACAAGCAGCACAACCATCTGGCAAGCCCCTCAGTGTACACTTGTTAAACCAACCAGGCAGCATCGTTATTCCCTCTCAGACAGTTCTGCAAGGTCAGAACCACCAGTTTCTCCTGCCACAGCTGCAAGCAGGTGGGCAGATCCTGACCCAGCACCCTGGGGGCCACATCATAACTAGTCAGGGTCCTGGTGGACAGCTCATTGCAAACCAGATTTTAACTGCAAACCAGAACATCAACTTGGGTCAGGTGTTGACTTCGCAGGGCCACCCTGGGGCTGCCCACATCCTTTCTGGACCCATCCAGCTCCAGCCTGGACAAATGGGCACACCCACCCTCTTTCAGATGCCTGTCTCATTGGCTCAGAGTCAAAGCCAGACACAGACCCACACTGTCTCAGGTCATGCCCAGACAGTCATACAGGGCATGCCAATCCAGAACTCCCTGACCATGCTTAGTCAGGTGGAGGGGCTGAGCCCCGCAGTCAGCCTTCAGCCCGCCCTGCAACCCCAGCCAGGTGGAGTCCCCAGCAGCAGCAGCACAGGAGCAGCAACCATGGCTCAAGGCCAGCCTGGAGAGTGTGTTACTGTGCTGGGTAGCTCCACAGACCAGGCTGCTCATCCCACTCAGCAGCACGTACCGCAGTCCTCTATCCTCGCCATGCAGCCGGCTTCCTCTGTGTCCACAGCTACCACAGTACCCTCCTCTTCTCCGTCCATGTCTGTGTCCACCTCTTCCTCTGTCACAGCAGTGGGGCTGGTCCCCCCTCAGGCTCAACACAGTCCAGGGAGGTTACTGTTCACCAACCAGGGCTCCAGTATGATCCTGAGCCAGGAGTCTCTGCAGATGTTCCTGCAACAGGTCAGTGTTCAACTCTTTGCACGTTTGCTTTATTTGTGTACAGTTAACAATGTCTTAAAATATAAATAACATGCACGGAGTGATAACTTGGTCTGACCTCTTTGGTTTACTATTTTACTCCCCCTTCCCTCCAATCCCCTTCCTCCTTCCCTCCCTCGTCCTGAAATGGTAAATGTACTGTTATCAGGAGCAGCACCACCAAACAGAGAATGAGTCAACCCCCTCTGTGGGCGTACCAGCGTCTGTAATCGTCAGCAGCAACAGCATCACTGCTCCGGCCCCTGCTGTCCATGACAGCCAATTAACTGACTCTTGGGTGGGTCAGAGCCACAGCCCTTCCCCTGGCCCCTCCCACATGGCAGCAGTGGTAAAGCAGGTAGAAATGCCCCTTTATGTCAAGCCCCACCCACTTGTTGCTGCTGCTGCCGCCACAATGTTAGGGTATCTTACCTTTCCCCATCACTGCTTCTCTTCTGCATAAATCATTGCTTCCATGGCTCATGGCTTACAGTTGCTATGCAATTCCTAAGCAAAAAAATTACTCATTCGCTTGCAGCTTCCGTGTGTCTCTAACATTGCTTCGTTATATGTAAAGGCATGATCATTCCAGTTGTCCATATGTATTGTGTGTCAGTCACTGTGCTAATTTAATATTTAGCTGTATGCACTTGTATAGAATGTGGGACTGGCAAAAAGTGCCAGTTCTTTTTTTAACTTAAGCTAATTGTTAAGTAATGTGGTATGCTTTTTGTCCATTCTACTGTCTGTACTGTATTTTGTAACAGAATACAAATGCCATGCTCATGCTTAATAGAAGAGCTACCAAGGTGCCAAGAGCAACTTGTTCACCTCTTTACTAACACTCTGCTCAATCAAATTCAATCAACTCACCTTCATCTGCTGCATTACTGACCAATGATCCACACTGAATCAATCAATCCACACCTCTCAACCCTGCACTCCTCATTTAGACTCTTATGTGCTTACAGTGCCACTACCCCTTGTAACTCCTAGTCTGACCAGTGTAATGACCCCCAAACGATAATCACATGCTCCCCTGACCCCAGTCCCTAAAGTCTCCAGATCACCTTTTACTTCACCATCACAGAACCGCAGATCTTGACTTCTTGCTTTTGTGAACTGTTTTTCTTTTTGGCTCGCCAAATGATCATTGCTCCCTTTTTATGTCTAATCTTCCTCAAAAGCTAGAAAAAAAATCAGTGGGCTTCTACTACTTTTACTTCAGCAACTACTAGATTTTAAAGTCTAACACTTTGCTTCTGTATTGTTTGGTGTCGTTTTACCCATGTTTGTGTAATTTGTATCGGGGTTGGGCGATAATTCCATATTTTAGTATATTGCTTTTCAGTGGATCATATGATGATCATATGTTATCATTTTACTGTTGTGCAAATTAACAATTTCAATCAAAGTGTGATTAAACCCCAACAAATGAGTTAAGGTGTTCTTTTACATGTGTGAAGAGTTCTGTCTTGTATTAAACATAATTTTAAGTATTTTACATATAATGATGCATACATTTGCCATATCATGATATATATATATATATTGATTTTCAAAAACATATTCTAATTAAGATTCTGATATAGCAATATCGCCCAGCCCTATTTTCTATCTAGTGTCAAATCTTGAACCATGTACTAGAATAATATTTACTATATACTGTGTGCATGCAGAACTTTCAGTGTGTGTGGTTTTTGTGCTTGATGTCCCAATTTCCTCCTTTGTTGAAATATTGTTTTCATTCTTGAATCAAATAAGAATATCAGTATATTGTGGTTCCACTTCTTCAGGTACCCTCCAGTGGACACAAGCAGCCCCTGAAGATCCAGGGCATGTCCCCCTCACCGGCCTTGACCACTCACACCACAGCGCCCCCAGTGGCAGACAGTCCCCAGCCTTCCCAGTCTCCTCTCACTCTGAGCCAGCAGATCCAGTCACCACACCATCAACAGCAGTCGCATCCCCCCTCTCAGCCACAGTCTCAAACTCCCTCCCGCTCATGCACACCCTCATCTCATCTCTTTATTGTTCATAACCAAATTGCAGAGTCTCCCCACACAGCTTCACAAGGCCAGCCGCTGCAGGCACTGCCCCAGCAGGCACTGCCCCAGCAGGCACACATTCAAGTTCAGCTTCAGCCTCAGCCACGGCCGGCCTCTCAGCCTGCCCCTTATCAAGATATGCCTCCTATGTCACAGTCACCCAAGCCTCCTCCTGCACCACCTGCACAGCACCAGTTTACTGCTCCTCCTGTCAGCACTTCTGCCACCACTGTAGTCAAAGCCCAAGTTCCCATCCAGGGTCTGACAGCAGAGCAGCAGCACCACCTGCAATTAGTAGGAGCGCAAATTCAGACCCTGTCAGGCATCACCCAGCCCTCACCTCAGCAGAAACAGCTGCTGGATAAGCTGCACCAGGTATTGCTAAAAACTTCTCTTAATGAAAATGTGTTATTTGCATGCAATGAGAGGTCTTACCAGTGAAATCATCTCGTGTATTTTGACTTCACATGCTATTTTTCCACCCTCCTGTAGTTCAGCAATTGATTCATCTGTGCGATCTACTAATAAATGTGTGCTGCAAAAATATCAGTTGATTTTGCCCATTCAGAACACCATACAGAGAACAGTGTAGTGTTTTTTTTAACTGATAAAGCTCATATTGTTGCAAATTGTAATACATGTGATGTAGTATATGTGGTTGTAAACATTTTCCACCATTCAAATGAGTTCAATATTTTGAAAAGAGAGCAAAAACATCCCGTAAGTTACTACTTACAATAGGTGAGCATAGTCATTGTGCTTTTGCACTCTTGTACACTGTTACAGAAAGTCTGGGTTAAATGCAGCATATCCAGCTGGTGATTGGATTGGTGATCAACTACAAACCAGGAGTCCGAGTAGGCTTTAGGAAACCGAATTGGTTTGTCTAGAATTTATTGTGTACAAAACATGTAAGAAAACTGTCCTGGCGTGTTTTCAGGTCCAGCAGAACATCCTGCTGCAGGCCAAGCAGCCTGCTCAGCCTCAGCCTCAAGCCACCAGTCAGTTCAGCTCCCAGCAAGACGTGCCTGTTGATAAAGTGGTCCTTGCACCTTCAGCCAGCACTGGTACACCTGCTCAGCTTCCCTCAGTGCTGCAGCCGACATCGGTGCTCGTCAAAACTCCTGCTACGGGTTAGACATAATTTACCACTAATGATGCAAAACGGCAGGACCCTGAACGCACCTTGAAGCATTTCCCTTTGTAATGATTTGTTTCCTCTTGTTTTAGCATCAAGTGACTTACAGGTATTCTCAGGAGCCCAAGGGCCAGCTGGAGCAATGGTGAATCAGACTGTCACTCCCGCCAGCCTTACCCAGCCTGCACAGGTAGGTAACATCACACACAAAGTCAACTCCTCCTGGAACGTGCATGGTGGTTATTGTGCATTGTGTGTGAGCTGTTCTACCCACCACCACTCAATACTGAAGTGATGATAGTTTTTTAAAATGTGTTCCTTTCATGTATTTTGTCAGTGTCTAACCTTCTTTCTTATTTTCTCCACAGGTTCAGCCAAAGCCAGGGGTGATCAGCTCAGTTGGAGGGATGACTCTGGGGAAAGGTGGGATGCAGATACAGGTGTTAGGAGCTAGTCTGACTCAAATGCCTGCTCCACAGCCCCCAGCTCCAGTACAAACTCAGGTAGAGGAGCGTCACTGCATGTTACTGTGGTCCTAAAAAGCTGGCTCTAATATTTAAGCTTCAGCCTGAAGGTTTAATCCCTGTTTTACATTTTCTTTTGCATCACAGACAACAACAATGAAGATGCCTTTCAGTGCAGAGCCCAGCAAAGAAGCCAGGTGTGTGCTGCATGCATTTTAATAGCTTAATTTTACTGTCTCATAATGCCTTTTTTGTAAATAGTTTTTCTTTATACACACCTTACTGCAGGATGCTAGAACAACTGAGGAAACAGCAGGGTTCAGTGCTTCACCCAAACTACAGTGCTCCTTTCCACTCTTTTGAGGATACACTGCACAGACTGCTGCCTTACCATCTCTACCAGGGAACTGCCAACTCTTCTCAAGACTATCAAAGAGGTAACAAACTCTATTGCCTCTAGTAAAGCTGATTTACAGTTTAGTACTTTCTTTCAATTTCACAATCTTCATGAACTTCTTTGTCCTCTTGTGCACAGTGGATGATGAATTTGAGAGGGTCTCCTGCCATCTGCTGAAAAGGACCCAGGCCATGCTGGATAAATATCGCCACCTTCTCTTTGCCGAGTCAAAAGTAAGTTTATAAACTAGCATTCTCACTATATGCCTTCTTGTTGTCTTATTTGTCCTGAACTGATTTTGAACTGATGGTTTTTGGTGTTTGAACCTGAGCAGAGACTGGGCCCCTCGGCAGAGATGGTGATGATTGACCGGATGTTCATTCAGGAGGAGAAGGTTGCGCTGAGTCAGGACAAGATTTTGGCCAAGGAGAGACCAGGTAACCTACCACTGTCTGTGGCCATACATGGTTTTGTGGTGGTCTTGATCCAAATGAGGTGTATGCTAATGATGTAATTCTGTTTATTTAATTGCAGAGGAGTTTGTGGCAAACGCACGCATGTTGGAGAGTGTAGTTTCATCCCAACAAAAATCATCTTCTGCTGAGGCCACCTCAGTGAGTGGAGGTGTAGCTGCTGCTGTCCCTACTCCAGCACCTGCTGCTCCTGCCCTAGCCCCTCTTCCAAACATCGCCCCAAACCCTCCTCCTGCACCCACCTCATCTCCTGCTCCTGCTCCTGCTCCTGCTCCTGCGCCTGCGCCTGCGCCTGCGCCTGCTCTAGCTCCAGCTCCTGCTCCTGCACTCCCTGCCACCCCTTCCACCACCCCTTTCCCCCCTACGAAACTAGTAATAAAGCAGGGTGGAGGCGGAGCCTCTGTGTCCTGGTCCAGCAGCTGTCCACCACCGCCAGCTGCAGCGGGCAGGCTGGCCGAACCCACCAGCCAGAGCTCCTCCTTTAGCCGTGCTCCAGCAGCATCGTCCTCTTTCTCCTCTTCCTCCTTCAACTCTCAAACGGCCGATGATGATGACGCTCTCCCTCAGAGAACCAGCAAACCGCCTATCAAGACCTACGAGGCACGCCGGAGAATTGGCTTGAAGCTGAAGATCAAGCAGGATCAAACGGGGTTCAGTAAGGTGGTCCACAACACTGCCTTAGACCCAGTGCACACACCTCAACCTCAGCAGAGCAGCCAGTCCATATCCCAACCTCAGACTCAGCCTCAGCTTGAAGCTGCTGTACCGCACCCAAAGTCCCACCCTTTATCAACTCCTCCTACTACAGTCATCAGAACTCAGTCCCCCGTATGCACTGCTTCTTCTGCCTCATCAGTCACCATAGCAACCACTCAGTGTAACCCGTCACTGAGAGGTAATGTTCTCCCCAGTGCAGTCGCATCTTCCTCTACCTCTTCCTCTCATACTTGGTCGTTGTCCACCTCCTCCTCCACTCAAATGAATGGGACTTTGGATCACCACAATGTGAGTGGGGTCAAACACAATTCTGCCTCCACTGCCACTCCCTCACAGACAACCTGCCGTCTCCCCCTACGAAAAACCTACCGGGAAAACATTAGTCCCCGAGTCAGACCTGGTGTCCCAGGGGGAGGAGATGAAAGTTTGTCCTACCCCAGACCCACACCGTCACCCCCCAGGCACGAGGCCTCATCTCCTCCCTCAGAGCGGACAGTGATAGCCAGTGTGAAGGTGGAGAAAAGAGGCAGGGAGGCCTCGCACACAGAGTCAAGCCACGAATCAGGCCGTTTAGGGAGTGCAATGCAGGGGCTGGATGAAATGGACGAGGTGTTTAACCGCGGTATCAAAACCACACAACACCACCATCTCCCACAGCTCCTGGACAGGGAAGGGGCAAAGGAGAGAGGGGAGGAGCACACAGACCAAGAGACAGATGTAAGTAAATACAAGAGGGTGAGTGGAAAAAATAGACATAGGGCAGGTGGGACATTCAGAATGGACCAGCATGCCCCTGGGCCTCCCTCTCCGGAGTCCTCCTTCACACGAGACTCTTTGCTTCCTGCCAAACGCTGCAAGTCAGACTCCCCTGACATGGATAATGCCAGCTTCTCCAGCGGCAGCCCTCCGGACGATTCTCTGAACGAGCACCTGCAGTGCGCCATCGACAGCATCCTAAACCTGCAGCAGGAGCCCTCTGCCCGCGGGCACCACATTAAAGGGGGCAACAGCAGGTCCCACCAACACCAAAGCCAGCGCCCAGGGGGCTCGGCAGCCTCATCCCACAGACCCTCAGTCCCACCCTCCTCCTCTGCTTCCTCGTCCTCCTCCTTGGCCCAGCACCCTCAGGTCGGTGGCCGTGGCCACAATGGCAGCCTGGTACCCCAGACTCAAAGCAGATAACAGCCCCTCAGCCCCAGGCCGGACTGACACAGGGGAACTAAGAGACAGATTTTGAGGCAGGGGAAGGGGGGCACTGTGAAAACAGTATCACTGTACTACTCTGCCAAGCTGTGTTGGCTTTGTTTGTCCATTTGAATTGTCCAGACATTTCTTTGTCATCTACAGCCTGAGGTGGTCCCGTGGTGGAATAATTGAGAGTGTGGTCAAAGGTAAAACTGTCTTTGTGAATTGCAGACTTGAAGATGCCTGGCATTATTTATCTGTTCTCTCAGCCAAGCTCGAGTAACATGAAATTGTCAGAGGTTGTTGTTCTCTATTTCTTTCCTCCTTTTTCACTTTTTCTCATTTCTCATTTCTCTCACTCTCAGTATTCATACATTCCTTTCATGCGGCCTGAGCACGAGTCTCTATCCACAGCGGTTCCTCTCCTAATTTAAACGTCGTCGCAGTGAGCATCAGGCAGCTCGTTTAAATAGATCAGAAGTCAACAACTTTCTTCAACTTGGCTACCTACAGCTGAGAGGCAAAAGAGAATACGACCAGGTTCATACATACTCATAGTTCGTACAGTGTCTTCCTTTACCAACCAAATTTGATTCTCATATCACAAAGATAATGCTGTCCTACAGATGCAAACAGCGTATGCTAAAATGAAACGGTCCACCTCTTTATCAAGAATAAATTTCTTTAGACGGTAAATAAACCCAAAGGCTCGGTTACACTGCTTACAAGGCCACTGCTGTTTGTCTGCGACTGGCAAGATCAATTGGCCTCGGCCTCAATCATGCTTGCATTTCATATCACATGCATTTAAAGTAAAACATGTTGAGAAAATCATTTTGAAAAATTGTGACGTCCTTTCCTCTTGGGTACTGTCAAGATGTAAATGAAATGTAAGGAAATTCTGTTCTTTTCTGCTTCTAATGTCAGATGATTTTCCAGGTTCTTGTTTTTAGACCATGCCTCCACACACCTGCCCCCCCTTGTTGCTTATGATGCCAGGTTAGGACTTTATGCATTTCAGTCAGCAGGGGGCAGGACAGTTTTAACTGTTGATTTTCTGTGTTCTCAGTCTGTTTGTTTCATCTTTCTGCCACTGTATCCCTGCCTCCCATGTGTGTTTTTTTGTCTTTTTTTAAGCCTGGTGGACAATTCAAACACAAACACAGCACAAGCATTGAAATGGAAAAAAGGAACAATAATAATGTACAAAAAGACCGTAAGAGAATTTGAAGTATAGTATTACAGATTAATTTTGTATTGTATTTATTGTGTATAATGACACTTTTTAAAAAGAAATGTACATTTAGTAAAACTGTAAATTAAACCTTGCTTCTTTTATGAAACATTGCAGGTCCTCTAGTCATTTGTCCAGTAGTTTAGACAGTGATTCCTGATCCTCGGGAGTACATTCCTTTGGATGACTAATGATGACCGAGGAGTACTGTATGATAGTCAGGAGGGGATGGTGGTAATGGTGGTGTTGGTGGGGTGTGTTCTCTATCAGACAGCCAGCAGATGGAGCATGGAGTGGAAAAGTAGAGCTGATTTGTGTGCTTCATCGCCTGGAGGGTTCACAGAGTTTGGGAGGAGTAAGAGAGTTTAGACTGATGAGGGGAAAAACTGTCACATCTGTAAGCGTATGACATGTTACAGTAGGTTGAGTAGAAAAAAAAACAATTGAAAAACATGGAGGAGTTGGAGGCCACAGTTAGAAGGGTGCAGCATGAGGTTGTGTTTATCAATCAAAATATGCATAAAGACACTGTGAAGTTATGTCGTGTTAGGAAAAATAAACGACTCCACCCAAATTATTTATTCACAACCCCCCTCCCCCAGGTCCACGCCCTCTGACCACAACTCAGTCCATCCCTGCCCTGAGCATAGTGTTAGTGCTGCCCACAGTGTTTCCAGGCATCCCTGGAAGAGGAGGTGCGTTAAACTAGGAGAAGCAAGCAAGGGGAGAGAAAAGTTAGCCTCTGTGTGGTGTGCCTGTGTGTCTTAGTGTTTGCCTTGTGCTCTTTCAGCAAGCAGAGTAAGGATCCTTGCCAGATCTGGAGCTCATCTGAAATACATTAAACCCTGGAGAAGAACGATCCTCTGTAATCTAACTGCGTTGGCGCTCCACTGAGGGTTCCTATTTGCTGTCAGAGGTACACCCATACATGTAGCAGCAGCTCTTCCAAGAGACTGACTGTTTTTGTCTCCTCAAGTCAAAATATTTTCCAAACTCCAGAGGGGGAAGACTGGAGAGAGGGAGAGATCGAGGTGCTTGAAGAAGTCTGTACTTCCTCCATAATAACTTGGTAAATGCTCTTTTTTAAACTTTAAATATGTCTATAATGATGAGCTTATATTTGAACTTTTACTCAAATATAGCCAGATTGTGATACAGTAGAGGAAACTGAGCCTTGATGGTATTTGATTGAGTGCAAAGATCACAGTTTAGCTGCAGAATTAATGAAATAGGAAACTTTCTAACTCTCAATAGTCTTTTTGAACAGTTTTTTTTACATTTCTCCATTTGGATATTAAATTATGACTTCTCTGGTACTTGCTGCTCCTGCATGTTACATTTCTTGTTCTAAGTCCAAAACTGTGTTGCAATTGTGGTGCACAAACCCACAAGGCATTTTCCACCATCCTGTTTAGAAATTGATCCCAGAGCCTTAACCAAACTTTTGATTCTCATGGGAAGCCTGTAAAGCAACTTTTACTTGTACACCTTGACTGGCAGAGTACTTTTATATGTAATGGCGGTCAAATCACATTTGATGTCCCTCCTGTTGATCTCCAGGGTTCGCCATTTTGACAAGAACTCTTTCCACACTGGTCTTGTGACATGTCAGGACTGGGTTGCCTAGTCTCCTCTGGGCAGATATTTTTTTTATCCTTGTTCAAATGAGATTTGCCAGAGAGAAGCTCTCCACAGATGAGTGAACGTCTGCTGACACGTGTCTTGCCTTAATGCGTTTGTGCCAGTCTGCTTCTAATAATGAGTTGTGCCTTAAACTCCTGTTCTGTTTATGTAGACTATGGTTAAAAAAAANNAAAAGAAGGATTTTTACTCAAGGGTTAAATTTGTTTTTCCATGTATAGACTACCCTATACAAGGTCTTTTCCTCACATGAACAATTGAGCCATGCACGTATTTCATGTTCCTCTGAGAGTAATTGCAGGGGATAAAAGGAATGTCTTACTCATTTCACTGTAAAGAAATGAGCTGTGTCTATGCAAATCCTGCAGCAGGGCTGGGTTTTCCAGTGTGAACACCAACTTTTTCCAGGCATGCACTGACAATGCTTGGCAGACTCCTGGTGGGCTGAAACTTACTCCAGATTCCACATCCTTACTCTAGGTTGTGGCAGACTTTAATCACTTGTTGCAGGAACATTAAGAAACATTTTGTCATCTGGATTAATCTCCTTTTTTTTCTAATTGGATTAACCTCTCATTTTCTGTCCACATTACAGGAGCTAAAAGTTATCAGTGTGGCGACTGTTTTCAAAGGGGAAGATCCAGACTTCAAACGAAACATCAGCCCTATCGTTCCTCTGGGAGGAGGTTTCAAGGACAAGTGAGCAGTGTTCACATAAATACAGGAAACACCTGAAGGTTTTCCAAGGTTCAGCCACAGGAAATACAGCTCCAAAGAGACACTCTCTGACACTGATTTTTTTTAAGCTCCCTATCATCTTATTAGTCAGTCAACATGTCACGCTGGGGGCGAAAAAATGTGAAAAAGGCGCCTGAGGTGATCCGCACTGTGACAGAAGGGCTCAAGTCCTTGTATCGTAAGAAGCTGCTGCCTCTGGAGCAGTACTATGGTTTCCATGACTTCCACTCTCCCAGTCTGGAGGATGCAGACTTTGATAACAAGCCTATGGTGCTGGTGGTGGGACAGTACTCCACTGGAAAGACAACATTCATCAAGTGAGGCACCACAGCTCTGCATCAAACATTTGATCATTGTTAAATTTTGTGTGATTTCTAAATGTATTTAAGTACCAGTACTGGAAAAATCACAACATGTATGTGTGACTGACAGGTATCTACTGGAGCAGGATATTCCTGGAAGCAGGGTGGGACCCGAACCCACCACTGACTGCTTCACTGCCATCATGCATGGGGAAGTGGAGGGAGTCATCCCTGGGAACGCCCTTATTGTAGACCCCAACAAGCCTTTTCGCAAACTCAACCCTTTTGGAAACACCTTCCTGAACAGGTGAGAGCAGGGATTTTATTAACAGCGTGCTGTGTAATGATTCCAGGGCCGGATAGATATCAGCTTGAAATGGACAGACTATGTGAGAGAACCCAAGGAGGGAAAAAAGGGAAGGAGAGATAACAGAAAGTTTTTTAGCTCTTTGGAATTTCAAGTCCTTGTGCCAAATTTCAGAGCGGGGAGGTACTTGCCTTATTTGTGGAAAAACTGAGAAAGGGAGCGATATCACCAGAGAGGGTGATGAAAGCTAATGTACTCAAGACAGGAACTGCAATGTAGCAAAGTTCAAAGACGAGGTCAGAGGGCTCCACAGCCCCTCGGGGCAAAGACAAATAAATGAAGTCACAGACTGAGTGAGGTTTAGGGAGCCTGTTAGGTTAACCTTAACATTGAAGTTCTTTCCTCTACTCTGTTTACTGTCTGGGCCGCCAGATTTCTGTGTATGTTTTTCCACTGATGTAAACCAAGAAGTCACATGTTTTACAATAAAATGTTAGCTGCTAGAAACATGGACTTGCAGGCCAGAAGTGATGGGAACATACAGTGCTGCTGTTAACGAGGCTCTAACATGAAATTTCTGATGCCAGTTTTCCAGCAGTCCCTCTCTCCCTCTGGAGGGTGTGTTTGTGAACGTATTTACGTCTCTCCTTTTGCTTTGACTTCCTGTACTGAGAACGGTGGGCTCGTTAAGCTCATAAGCCACAGGAAGTGGTGTTGTTGTTCTAAGCCACACATCGTTAGCAGGCCTTATTGTTTGATTCTGGCAGTAGTGGTCATTTTCCTTCAGGAAGCCCACAGCAATGAGAGGCCTGCTTGCACACAATGGCCTGCAGTGGGAGGGGTGGAGGTTAGGAGAGGGCAGTTTCCAATGTGCTCTTTAAATCACATTGGCTTCTCTGATAAGAGTTGACCATTTTGACATAATTTAGATTCTTTTCTTCTGCACCGACAGTGTTTCGAACAAACCTTACCTCTCAGAACTTATCTTATCATCGGTTATGCGATTTTTCTCTTGTCTGCTGATGAAAATACCAGGTTCCAGTGCGCCCAGATGCCCAACCAGGTCCTGGAGAGCATCAGCATTATTGATACACCGGGGATCCTGTCTGGTGCTAAGCAGAGAGTGAGCCGAGGTGAGAAAGGTAGAAAAGGTGAGGAGAGGGCATGGGGGACCTGCAGAGACACATCCCTGAACATCGGCTCACAAACTCATCTCCTTGGCACGCCTGGCTAACTCATGGGACCAGTTTGCTCTGTCACAATAACACTTGGCAGCAGGGCAAGAAAACATCTTAGCAGTACACTGAGCAGCCATAAAATCATAATCAGGAGCAGAGATAGTACACAATACACAATTCTGTTGCCACATCTGGAGGAATGTACTGTTGAGAAATAACTATCATCTTCATCTCACAGTAGTTTTTCACTATATTCATCCATGCTTTAAGTAACCCATTATTACTCAAATCAATCTGCATGAGCAACTAACAGTTTAAAGGGTCAGTGCATCCCAATATGAAACACATATTTCCTCAGTTACCACGGGTGATATCTTGTAGATACTTTTGGTTTTATCTGCTGAGGTTTTGAAATATCCATCTGTGAGATTTCAGCCTCCACCCAAATACAATGGAGGTGGAGGGAATGTTGTTTGTGGTGCTCACAGCACTGAGAAATTACATTTTAAAAACTCAGCATCAACATGTCTTTCCAGAAATAGTGTTCTAGTTTCTCTGGATAATCCAAACTATTTATTTGATAAGAAGTAGTTCCAATACAAACTGCTCACAGTGAAGTTTGTGGGTTATCCAGAGTGACTGGGATGCCGTTTTTTTTTTTTTTNNTGTGCCATGAGTACCACAAACAGAGGTCCATTGAAAGAATTCAGAGATGGATATTTTAAAACCTAGCAGGATACAAACCAAAACCATCTATGTGGCTATACCACAGGAGGTAAGTGAGAAAATATGTTTCTGGTAATTTGGATAAACTGATCCTTTTAGTATGATCATGTTGATACAGATGAAGAAATCACTCAAAAAATATGAAAAATAGACTTGTTATTTGTACATGTTAAAAGTCAAAGAATTGTTTTTACAATGTGGTATCTTGCATAAAGTGAAGCCCTGAATATACAGCTGTTGTGGGTTTGACAGATACAGATAAGAGGTGTGAAGGGTTTGTGTCTGTGTCGACCCTCTCCCTTCTCCTGCCGCCTTTCTTTTGTTTAGTGCACACTGCACATTTAGGTTTATGAATATCTTAGTTATTCAACCTTTGTCTATTCAAACAGGCTATGACTTCCCAGCTGTGCTGCGCTGGTTTGCGGAGCGTGTGGACCGCATCATCCTGCTGTTCGATGCCCATAAACTAGAGATATCAGATGAGTTCTCCGAGGCCATCGGTGCCTTGAAAGGCAATGAGGACAAGCTGCGTGTGGTGCTCAACAAGGCAGACATGGTGGGCACCCAGCAGCTGATGCGAGTCTACGGTGCACTCATGTGGTCCCTGGGGAAGGTGTTTGGCACCCCGGAGGTTCTGCGCGTCTACATTGGCTCCTTCTGGTCAGAGCCGTTGATGGTTACAGACAACCGTAAACTGTTTGAACTGGAGGAGGAGGATCTGTTCGCTGACATCCAAAACCTTCCTCGCAATGCAGCTTTACGCAAGCTGAACGACCTGGTCAAGAGGGCACGTCTGGTTAGGGTGAGTTTTATTGGCATGTCCACATGTGGTCATGAAATGATTATTGACAGTTTGACATTACTGCACTCTAATCATGTTAGTTGTGTTAAAACTTTGGTGGAAAAAACCTTTGCTATGATTTTCTTATCCCAGGTCCATGCCCACATCATCAGCTATCTGAAGCAGGAGATGCCTTCTGTCTTCAGGAAGGATAATAAAAAGAAGAATCTGATCTATCAGCTGCCAGTTATTTTCTCTAAGATCCAGCTGCAGCACAATATTTCTGCTGGAGACTTCCCAGATTGTGCTAAAATGCAGGTTAGTCTGAGTCTGTTTGTTGTGCACTACTGGGCACATCTGGCAGGCAATTATGTAAAGACTTCACAATTGCCTGCCAGATGTACCCAGACTTTAACTACTCCATAACATTTTTTTAAAACAGTTCAGTTAAATTTAAATGAAATTTTAAATCTCTTGGCTAACACATTTTTATCATTTCCTTTTAAAGGAGCAACTGATGGTTCATGATTTCACCAAGTTCAAAACCTTGAAGCCTAATCTGATGGCAGCCTTGGATGAGCTGCTTTCTGCTGATATTGCCAAACTGATGCCCCTCCTGAGGCAAGAGGAGCTGGAAGCAGGTGAGCAACCAGGTGTGCAGGGTGGAGCCTTCCTTGGGACCCGTGCCGGACCGTTCACTGAGGGCGACCCCTTTGCCGAGGAGAATGGAGAGGGATGTGAGGAGGAGGAGGATTGGGTGGTGACCAAAGACAAGCCCAAATATGATGAAATCTTCTATAACCTCGCTCCCAATGAGGGGAAACTTAGCGGCACCAAGGCTAAGGACTGGATGGTAAGCTCCCGCCTGCCCAACTCGGTGCTGGGTCGCATCTGGAAGCTGTCAGATGTGGACCATGATGGCATGCTGGATGATGAAGAGTTTGCCCTGGCCAGCCACCTGATTGAGGTCAAGCTGGAGGGCCATGGTCTACCCCCTGAGCTTCCCACGCGTCTGATCCCGCCCTCCAAACGCAGGCAGAAGGGTTCTGATGCATAGACATGTCACAAAGTCCCTGGAGCTGAGAGAGACTCTTCTCTATTGGCTGTCACACTTATGCTACTGTTTGTATTTGCTCTTGTTTTTCCCCCAGACCCATGTCAAAAGTTTGTAATGCGTTCAACTTTTCCTCTGAGACTGATTTTGGTCTTGCACAATGGAACGTACTGTATTAAAGTGTAAGTCAATCCTTTGAGACTATAACAAGGCCTTACTGCAAAGGATTATGTATTAAGAAGTCACACGGGTCTGGTTGCTTCTTCCCTTTGGCTCCCCAAAGTTAGCTTTTTATGATGAGCATTTAAATAAACCTACTTATGTTTGCTGAGCAGAAATGAATAAAGGCTGGCAGCCTCTAAGCGAGCAGTATTCAACATCTATTTGACAGAAAAGCAAAATTTTTCTGTATTAAATCTTTTAAATTAAATATTCTTTCAGTGACTAGATTGGAGTATTATCTTGGTGATAATTTGTAGGAACATGCCATTTTCAGGTCTGGTCATTCCAGTGAGGGTATCATCTACAAATTTATTCCAAGACTTAACAATGCTCAAATGAGTTGTTTATAGCATTTTAAACTCAAACTGGCAGCGCAAATCTAATAACCTGTATGCATTTCACTTTGATGCTTTACATGCCACACTTTTGTGCATATACTTTATATGTTATTTTTGTAATTGTTGCTGTTGTTTTGTATGTGCAGGAGCAAGACCTCGGTTGTATAAAAAAACATGTCATGCTGAGATGAACTTTTCAACTAGACTGAATGATTGATATATTACTGACTACTGTACACAGCTCCACCAACTGTTCTTATGTTAACTATTATTGTAACCAAATAAAATTCCCTGACTGTGTCTTGTGTCTTTAGTGGCCCATTTGTAAGAAGAAATTTAGACAAAGCTTGAAAAAGGTAGTAAAAATTGAGTTATTAAAAATGTCTGCGAATAAACAAAGTACATGATACAGAACTAATAGTTGAGTGCATTGAATTTGGCACTCTTTTAACAAGATTTTCTTTTCTATCGAGCTCGCTTGGTCTCTCAGTGACAGACCAGATAAACAGTGAGTCACACTCTCCCCTGCCAAGTCCCCATACCACCATTTTCCGAGGCTCTCTCCCCTCATTCCCACCATCTGAAGCTTTTTCTCTGCTGCTCTCTCTCTCTCTCTCTCTAACACACACAGTTAAATACAGTCCATCCCCCCTCATCCCTGTGTAGTTCTACCCTCACTCTCTCTAGAGAGAGTAGTGAATGTAAATGTTTTTGGTTCTATCCTGTGTTAACTATGCGGTATAAGCACAAATATGTGTCCCGTGTAGAGCCGTGTGTGTTTCACATAAGGCTTTCAAGGTTCGTAGAAGAAGGGGTGGCTTCCCCGCCTCCCTGTTCCACTCCTCCATGGAAAGAAACAAAATGAGAAACAGAGGCAAAGCAGCCCTTTCCTCCCTGCTCTCTGGCTTACAGTGACTCACATGTGAAGAATGTGGTGGGCTGGCCCAAGAGTTATTAATATCTCCTTTCCTAGGGTCCGCTAAGTTTCCTCAGGCTCATGCACAGGATCTAGACACTGTACCTTTATGAAAGACTTTAACAACATCCCCCTATTTGGAGTGTTCCTGAACTAGACCTGCAGCACACCACACCCTCTGCTGTGTATTTGTGTGTGAGAGAGGGAAAGAGGGAGGTGATATGTGGAGAAAGTCAAGTAAGGTGAAATATTCTTATGGACATACAGTTTCTTGACTAGAAATGAATTTTTGCTGGCTTGTTGTGTATTTTTAAGTTATTATTAGTAATGCCATTTTAGAGAGTAGAATAAAAAATCCCCATAGCAGTTTGAACAATGCCTGCCTGTTACATAATGAGGCTGTGCTGAGTCATAAACCATCTCAAACATTTGCTGCTCAAATCAAGCCACGCAGTGCTGCCACAGCAATGGGGTGTAACATGCAGGCAGGTCCAAGCTACAGCAGAGGATCCCCATCAGTATCAGACATCCCCAACAATGAAGCTTACTCAACGAAACTGGGGTCTCCGTATACGTCACTCAGTGTTTACGAAGGGAATTCCTCACTAGCAAACCTGCCCTGGAAGAAAAACTGAGGTCATCAACTCTAGAGAAGACTGACATCTGGTGGATACAAGATTCCTGGCAACCCTACACTGAAACTGTACACTACAATGTCCAACTGTAGATGGCAGACTGGAGGCATGCAGCTGCCTGCATTAAAGGATAGGTTCACATTTTTTCAAGTCCGTACATATGTATGTTGAAAAGTTGCTGTAATTGTTCCCTCCTGCCTATACTGGCCCTGAAGTGAGTCCTCTTTTCGTGCAAAACAGCATTTTAATGTTCAGCCAAAACTAACATGAGGCTTCAGCAGTCAGTCAAATCAATCAACCCATCGCTTTTGGAGTTGCATTAAGAAGGGATCTCATCATGACCAGTATGGACAGAGGGAATAATTACAACAACCAATAACTTTTACTGTACATATTGACGTGTGTATGGTATTAAGACAGACTGAAAAAAAATGAACATATCCTTTAATCTCCCTATCTCTGCTATTTTTTGTATGTTTTAATATATATTTTTATTTTAAATTTACTTGTAATTGTACTTACTTTTCACGAAAAAAAAAACAAAAAAAAACCTTGGACAGTAGAAAATGGTTGATTTAATTTGTCACAAATGAGTAAAGACAGTTACAGAAAACTTTAACTTTTATTATTAATCCACAAAGTGAGCAAACCAGTTGAAAATATATGCTCAAAATATTTCCCATTTTACCTGCCTATACATGACATATTCTGCTCTGACTAAATCACTGACTCAAACTTTAACATTTAGAAACGCTGATGTAAAAAAAATATGCCAAATGTTATGCAAGACGTGAAGGCAAACCTATTGTATCCCTATTAAGAGGCAAACAACATGTAGTATCAAAGGTAAAGTTATATCAATGTATATAAAATAGCTTTCAGTTCAAATACCCATTCCACACATGGCACATTAACCTATGACTCATTCCAGTTTCTCATCAAATGTAACAAAAGCCAAATTTAATCAATAATAATGTATTCAAAAGAGCGTTTCAATTATTTTCCCCAACTGTTTGTCATATGTTTTTAGAGATTTCTGCAGTGCTTAGAAACTGAAATGGTTTTTGATGTCTTTGATCTGTTTCATCATGTCACCAATTTGCTGTCCCTGTTCTCTGAGGACATCCTGAACAACCTTCTTCTGGTGAGCGTTGAGTGACACTGTCGTCCTGGCTGCAGGCCCATCCTTGTCCACTTGTGTCTTCTGGTACTCCATCTTCATGTTCACCTGTTTGATGCAGTTGTCCAGGTGTTTCAGTTGATCACCGATGGTCTGCAGCTCCTTCTTCATATCCTTTTCACTGTTTGACAGAATGGGTAGTTGGCTTTGCAGGCTGCCCAGCACTTTTTTAACCCTGTGCATAATGGTTTCCTGGCGATACTTTGCATCTTCATACTTTTCAGCCAACCTCTCTGCTGCCTCTCTCAAACTCATCCTCTCCTCCCTGCACAGAGCCAACTCTTCCAGCTGCTTCTTCTTCTGACCAGTCAGGAGTTTTACCCTTCTCTGCATCTCTTCACGGGCCATGTCCTGCTTGAGAATGTACTCTTCACGGAAGACCTGTGTGGCTCTGCTGAGGAGCTGCAGACACTCTGGAGGTGGTGGTGACGTGTCTTTGTCCCCAGCCTTAAGTACGAGAGGATTGGTAGAGCTACGTGCCAGTATGTTGCGGATGTGCTGCTCGAAGGAGTCGTCGGCCAGCCCGCGCAGAGGGGAGCTCCCAGAGCCTGGACCAGGATAGGAACAAAGCAGGGGAGGGGAGGGAGGGCGAATGGAGCTCAGCAGGGGCAACAGGATGCACTCGTAGGTGCTGGTGATGCAGATCATGGTAGCGCCCAAGGAAAGGTCAGATACAATCAAAAAGCCACGAACTGGAGCTGACTGACTGGTTAAGAGTGGTCTGGTACAAAGAATATGCTCTACAATACAGCGTTTCTCAGCAGCCAGCTCCTGGAGACTGTCCTTATCCTCCTCATTTGACTGGAGGAACTTCTGCAGCTTGTTGACCCACATTAGCCCCACACTGTGCACTCCTGCTTCGTGGGTGCAATGATACCTGTGCTGGCACAAGGGGTCTCTGTGCAGTCTGATTGGGCAAGTGAAATCAAACTCTTGAGGCTCTTCATCCTCTCCTGTGGCTACTTTGAGGGTGAGCTCTAGCTCAACACACTCAAATACATAGAGAGCTGGGACTGCCTCTGTGCCTCGGATCCACTTTTCCATTGCCAGCGTCTCTTCCTCTTCTTCAGACTCCAACACCACACAGTGATACAGCGTGCCTGTTTCTGTGGCGATGACCAGGATGCTGGGCACACATGGCAGGCAGAGAATGGCACAAGCATCATAGCCATAGTTATCCTCTGCCGCAGGATACATCGGGAGGGGTCCAACGGGTTTACTTACACTCACACCGTTTGCCTGGCTCGTGTAGCTCACATAGGTCTCCCCATTTTCGTAGAGGATGTACAGAGGGTAGACCAGCTGTTCTTTGGAGCACTGTGCTGCCAGCTGCCGAGGGGGGGACGAAATCGGGCCGAAGTCAAAGGCCACTGCTATCTCGCCTAGAGATGCTGCATAGGAACGGGCCGGAGGATGGACGCTGCTGTCATCTTCAGACTGCGACACTGACAGGACTTTGGCCAGCGTCTGGGGCGACTTCAAGCCGTAAAACCTGATGATGTTGTCGGATGTGAGCAGCACCAGGTGGGGCTCGTCGGTCTCGCTGGGGTACCAAGCCGCCTGCCGCAGATTCACCGACGGTGAGCTGGTGAAGAAGCGCTCCGCCACCGGGATGGTCTTGCAGTTGATTTCGCTCCTTCCGCCCTCGAACTCGGACCTCTTGCCCCACCGCTGAGGAAGCTCCAGCACCGAGACGCCCCGCTGCCCGACGAGCGCGACGTGATGCTGCGTCGGACTTAGCAACACCTGGCACACTTCGAAGCGAGGAGGGTTGATGCACAGCAAGGCTTGATAGTTCCCGCTACTGCGACTGTCATCCGAGTTTAACTGTCGCAAGTTGGTCGTGTAAAACACGCGGTCTACGTCGTCCCACACGAAGAAGTCCCCGCCCAAACAAAAGGTGAGGTTTTTAGCGACCCCCCTTTCATTGACGCTGGGTTCCAAATCCAACTTCTCTCGTATTTTCTTAAAAATTGTATGATTTGGTAAGTCATTCAGCCACCGCTCAGCGCCGAACGCCGCCATCTTGATCCGCTGTGTGTTTCAGGGAAAACAGTACATGGCAATACGACTGTTTCACGACGTCGTTTAACGTATTACGTTGGCCGGTGTCGTGTATTTTGCAGAATCACCATGGCGTTGAAAGAGACTGCGGGGCTGTACGAGACACTCAAGGCAGAGTGGAACAAGAAAAACCCAAACCTGAGTAAATGTGGAGAACTTCTGAGCAAACTTAAGGTAGAGTCGCACATCGACTTGTCTGTTTGTGATTTTATGAATGAACCAGGATCACTGCCTGTGTGGAAGCGTCGGCGCTGTTAGCAAATGTAGCTAAGCTTGCTAAGCTAAGCTAACGTTGTGTGTAGAGTTGTATTAGGTAAACTTTAGACACCCAACGTTAGCTATAATGATATTTGTTTTGGGACGATACTATTGAGTTTCCATTAACTACATGTTAGTGTTTGGCTGAAATTTAACCGTGTTAGGATTTCTGTTATGACAGTCAGGAAATGAATCATTTGTGTAAGTGCTGCTAATGTTAATGCTAATTCATTGTCCAACTAGTTTTAACCTGGAACTGACACCCAAAATAAACATGAACAACAGTTAATTAAGACGACATTCTGCTTCTTTTCTCCAATGTTAGCTGTTATTTATTATTAAGCTATATATCCCATTGAAATTATATTGTTTAGATGTTGTTTTAATGTCCAAAACCCCGTTCCGTCGCAGGAAGAGCTGACAGCACGTTTGATTCTGTTATGAAGTATTAGTGTCATCATCCTAGATCATGACAAAGAATTTGGATAACACAAGTGACACATTAAATTTGAAATTTTGTAGAAAATGACACCAAACCTCTCTTTACAGGTTTCATTACTGGAGCTGAACTTTTTACCTACCAGTGGGTCCGCGCTCACTAAGCAGCAGCTCATTTTAGCTCGTGAGTACAGGTGGCAAGTCAAGCTGACAGACAACATTCATATTAATCATGTCAAAGTTATCAAGAAGATTTCCTTAATTAAGACAGGTTTATCTGTGTTTCAGGTGATGTCCTCGAAATTGGAGCCTTGTGGAGTATCCTCAAGAAGGACATCCCATCCTTTGAGAGATACATGGCCCAGCTTAAATGTTACTACTTTGATTACAAGTAATGTCACCTTTTCATTTTTCATGTGTTGTGGGATTTTGTTACCTAGCACTCACTGGGGTTTTCTAACATTGCTTTTTCTTCACCTTTGTCATTAAGGGATGAACTGCCTGAGGCTGCCTACATGCACCAGTTACTTGGATTGAACCTGCTCTTTCTGCTGTCACAGAACCGTGTGTCCGAGTTTCACACAGAACTTGAGAGACTGAGTGCACGAGATATTCAGACCAACGTATACATCAGACACCCAGTGTCCTTAGAGCAGGTGCTACAACTTACCCTTAGACAAAGCACAAATTTAGGGCTTGATATTGCATTGTTTTTCTGCAGTGACAGAGTATCAAGGGTAAAATTTTGTTATTTGTGCATCCAATTAGTCATTTGTACCCTCAAATTACTCAACTTGTTCCCTCAAATTAATAATTTGGGTTCTCAAATTAATTAACTACCTAAATCAATATTGTTACATTATTGCAGCAATAGGATCTGGTTACAGGTTGTCGTGGCTTGTCCAGTCAAATAGGGAGGAGTACCCAGAGGGGTACTGGCAGCCTAGCAGCTGTATTTTGGTGTAGTGGTGCCCTCAAATTACTGAATTTATTCCTTCAAATTATCGTATTGACGCTATTTGTCATTGTCTCCCCAACATTGTATTTCTCATACAGTTTTGATACTACAGTAGACTTTCAGTACTCCATGTTTACTGTTGGCTGGCCAGGTTTGTCTGCTATGTGCAGACATGCCTCTGTAATGTACTGCATAATTAATGATGAAAATCGGGTCATAGACAATCTACATGTGCTACCAAGATTTAATATAGTTTTATTGAGATTTTGGTCTGAGATACATGGATGTGCTATCTGTGATATGCTATACTCACAAATTACTAATTCAAAGGTACAAATTACAGATGAATTGGCACAGCTTATCATTAAAGTTTCCCTAAGATAAATGCAGGGCTATTTACATATAATATTAACAGAGTGTCAAAAATAACTATGTAATATATTTAAATACCACCTTAATGTTTTATATCCTCTCATGGCCTTTTCAGTACTTGATGGAGGGAAGCTACAACAAGGTATTCCTTGCCAAAGGCAACATCCCTGCTGAGAGCTACACCTTTTTTATAGATATTCTGCTTGACACAATTCGGTAAGAATCAATATAGTAGCCATGCTTACTGTCATTTCTACTCTTGTTTCATCGATGCAGTCCTTTCTATGTGCTTTATAACCAATGCTGTTGTTTCCCTGTGAAATTAAGTTGTATGTTTTGTTTCAGGTCCCAATGCATCTCGTGGTTTTAAAATACTGCTTATTTAATACCATGTCTATGGAAAATACTGGTGTATGTCATGATTGGTTGACAGTTCATTAAAGCGCTATATCCGGACACTTTCAGCATAGTTACGGTCTGCAGTTGAACCATCATTTTAAATTTGTATGGTATATTAAGCTGCAGGGAAAAGTATGGACTCTGCAAAGGAAGCAATGCGATCTCAGTTATTATCATTTATCAGGAAGACCAGGTGAGAAATGACATTGTCTTTTAAAGATAATTTCAACTAAAACTGTGACCTTTTCAATTGCAGTGATGAGATCGCAGGTTGCATAGAGAAAGCATATGAGCAGATCCAGTTCAGTGAAGCCACCCGTGTGCTTTTCTTCAGTTCCCCAAAAAAGATGACAGAGTATGCCAAGAAGGTATGTATATTTTCATTTGGGAAACAAACTGTTTTTTTTAATTTGAGAAATTAAGTGTCAACCTGTATCCTCAGTTGTAGGTTTGTAGGCAACCAACTTATTGGGGATTTATTTATCTGAAGAAAAGAGAGGTTATCGTGAGGGGTGGTACCTAAAACATATTGAAAAGAATTTAATTTGAACTACAAATGAGTACACATTTAGTAACATTTCACTTGTAGGTGTCATTACTATTAGAGATGTTCATTCATAATTTGTCTTAAGAAAGAGAAAATGTTTGTGCAGATGTTAACAGCAGATACAGTTAGTATGTACCTTGTGCTGGCAGAACCTGAAAATACATGTAATTTTATAAATGTAAAAAATAGCTTTAATAGCAAAAGCCTGTTAGGGTTCTAAAACAAGGCCAAGCTCAATGTCGGACAGCATCTAGTACCTGGTCCAGGAAGTAGTATTTAAATAAATGGATCAATTTAGGTAATGTGGAAAAAGCAGCCAGTCACTGGAATGACAGATTACTTACTGTTTAACCCTCAGCTGTTCTTCAGCAAGTTTTTCTTGTGATTTGATTTTTAAAATTGAAACAAAATTCCATAGATTATTCCTAGATTATTGTCTACAAAGAATACATTTGTCAAACAGCCAAAGCTTATTGTTCATTTGATTTGGTTTCATTTCAGAGGGGATGGAGTTTGAGCCCAGATGGCTATTACTCTTTCACCAGTCAGCAGCAGCGGACAGAAGAGGTGACCATCCCCTCTACGGAGCTGGCACAACAGGTCATCGAATATGCACGACAGCTGGAAATGATTGTGTAATCCGCCCCCAGGAACACACTCAACCATGTACAGACACACTCAGACACACATGCTGCTGATCCAGTATACACCCAGTATACATCCAGTCAGCTCAAATGCAGTTTCCCTGAGGAATATGACTTAATTGATTGCCAGAGTGGTTGATTTGTTACTCATACCTCAAAAATCAATCAACATTTATTTGTCCTGTATTCTTAAACCTGTATGGCAGTTTGCTTTCATTTTGAGTGGGAACAAAACTAAAAGTGTACAGGTGACCAGTCTGTTGCTACATGTCTACCTTTATTGACATTCAAGGGTTTAAATTTTACAGTTAATAATTTTGTCCAAGATGCCATCTGTCCAACATTAAAGTTGAGCTTTTTGTTGGTCATTCCCAGCTGGTGGATAAAAAACAAGAAGTCCAGCTACCACACTTAATACCCTTATGTCTCAGCTCTTTTACAACTACAAGAAAGTTAATTGCAATCACCGCCCTGTGACTTTTGCTTTCAGTGTCTCACAAAACTATCAACACAACTCAACAGTTTTTCCCCCTCAAATTCAAGAAAACTCTTTTTGTATACAAAGTTCATTTTCTCCTTAGTAGAGCTCACAGAAATGTATTGCCCTTGCCTTGTATCCTAGCAACTGACAGAATCGCCATTGAAGTTTGTGAGTGTTTTCTAAATAGTAATGCCTCTTCCTGCCTAGATGGTTTGTAATCCAGTTGATCTTACAATGCAAATCTTTGTCTGCAATAAATGATTCGGAAAATAAACTTTTTGAATGACTGTGTGTTTCAGTTTTTTACACTACAACCTGAAGACACTGACAGGAACTTAACAATTTTCAGAATAGAAGTGATTAGGGCAACAAATATTGTGAGTGTCTCATTGGTGAGAAGCTCCTTCCTCCTCCTGTGTCCCCCTCAGTGCTAAGCAAGCAGCGAATCTCACTGTGGTGACCCAAAGAGGCTCACACGTGTAGTTTGGGCATTCATCAGGCCTGTGGAAGTGGTAGACAAAGATGTAAGACAGAATAAAGGAAAATGCAAGGAAGAACAAAACAGTGTGCACTTATTTTCTAGACATAAGATTGTGCACAAGTTCTTAAAATGCAGTTCATCAGATTTGAGTTTTACATTGACAAAAACACTGAGACGGCTTGAAATGTAATGTAACATGTAGCTCACCACGTTTGGACATTTGGTTGCAACTCGGTCCCTGGGTTATGTTGACCGCGCAGCTTGCGGGGACAGGACTGATTCACTGTAAATGGGTGCCAGCGACCCTCAGCATGGGCTTTGTGTTCAGGAGGTACTGCAGGGGTGATGCCTGGTTCCTGTTTTTCTTTTTCAACTTGACCATTCTTCCCATCAATCTCTTCTTTCATGGAGACATTTCTTGTCTTCTTTTTAGGTTGGTTTTGATTTAATGCTTTCAGTGTGCATTTTTTCTTTGGCTTAACAGTAGTATCCTTAAGTTCACGCTTGAGTTTTAACTTGACACTTGTGTCTGCGGCTGCAGTTTTTGGGTTATAAGTTGCAGTATTATTTGGGGCAGCTGTCGGCATCCCTTCAACTACTGGGACCTGTAGTGCTACTGCTTTTACGTTGACATTTTGTATGCAAGATGAAGTGTTCCCATTGTTGTCATTGTCAGCTTTGTTGGGTTGAGGTATTTGGTGTGGCTTATTGTGTTTCTTGATTGTGTTTTCTTCCATGGCAGTGCAGCCTTTCTGCTGTGAACTCTCTTGCACAGTGGTGACGGTTTCTTCAGCTATTTGCTGGTTGGCTGGCTCTGTAGGTTTGGCAGCGGGCACTTCAGCAATACCTGGTTTTGTGGTTGCTCTTTGCTCTGCAATGTTGTGAGCCTTGTCTGTTGCATGGCAGGTCAAGTCAGTGCTTGTGTTGTTCACATTAGAGAGAACACAACTGGATTTTTGACTTGGTGATTTGTTGATCTTTGCTTTCATCTTCACTTCTTTGCTGTGCAGATTTTCTGTCGTTACACCTCTGACCACCTCTCTGTATGTATGACGCACAGGTGCTTGCATTTTAGAGGCAGGAAGTTGAGGGCTCATCTCTTGTTGCTCTTTACTCCCAAAGCTGGTGAAGTTGGCAGATACAAGTTCATATGTTACCAGTTATATATACAGACTTAACAGTGCATATGACTGTACATGGGAATAAAGGGTGATATATTTTGTCACAGATTTGATACAATATGGGTATAACTATTAATCTGGTAGTATTATAGTATGCATTCTTGAACAGGGTTTAAAACAAGAGGCAGTGTCTTAAAGGGGTTGAAGACAACACTGAATATCAGGTCAACATTGCTTATGTCATCGTTATTTTGTATCATATATAGCATTTTTGTGTTAAATGCTTATAAAATCTATTTATGCATACAATGAAGTCAACTCACCTGCATTCTACCTGACGTGAGGTGTCTTTGCAGAGCACCAGTGCTGCTACTTGGACTGAGTCTGCAGTAGTCCTCATACCCATGTCACAGGGTGCAACAGTCCTTACTGTCGGTAGTGGTACCTCTGTGGTTTCCTTTGCTGCAGGCCTCTTCTGTGATGGTGTGAAATTTCTAGATTCCTCATGTTGAGTATGACCATACATCCCCTGTCTGTTTGCCTGTTGCTGTACTGGTGCTTTAGTTTTTTTCTGGTGCTGCACAGGTTTTGTCTGTTGCTGCACTGGTGCTGAAGGTCTTGACTGCTGCTGCCGTAATTTTTCAGGTACATCCTGAAGTTGCTGTAAGACGTCTGACCTCAGAACATCAAATTCTCCTGCAGCTATTTTCACACCACGACATGGCTCAGCGGTTGGTCTTGCTGAGGCAAGATAAAGGATATATTTCACTGGGTCAGCATTCTGTGAAATGTTCACAGCCTTGTGAATGTTTTGTTCTCTGTTTTGAGGGGCATCAACAGCAGGAACTTGGTGCACCCTTGTGAGCACTGCTTCATTACCATTGCTGGGTTCCATTTGATGACTAAGAAGTTGAGTAGGGCCTAGTCCTTGACTGGTGTTGGCAGTGTTATTGAGGTTTCCAGTCAAAGCATTTGCTTCGCCATGGTTAAAGTCAGTTGATGCTTCTCTTGCATTCCCATTTTTTATGTCCTTATTGAATGGATGCTTTTCCTTTTGTTTCACCTTTTTTGACTGTAGAATGCCCATCCTTTTTCATTCCACTTCCCTGCAAAATATATGTGTGGTTTTATCAGCAGACTTAAAGGATAAATCTGGCAATATGCTATATTTTTCTTAGTCTCAACAAATGCCATGAAAAGACCAATAGTAGATCCTACTAAAAGGTTTGCTTTGTGTATCCAAAGCCCGATATAGCTTATTCCTCTGTGCCATAGAGCTCCATTAATGTCCAAAAACTATTAAAAACACATAAATGAGCCACACCATTGCACTGGGTGACGTTCATTACCATTACCTTCATTACCACAAACTGTAGTTTATTTTGAGTCAATCCCACATAAACTGTCCTACTGCTGAAAATACTCACTACAGCATTAAATGTGTATTAATCCACTTCTGAAAATAGTTTCTAACAAATGCACTATTTACTCTGTTTAGGAAATTAGTGACGTTTGTGCTGGATTTGAAAGATTTACACCTTTAGAACAAATAAGGGACTTGGGGTTGAGAGCCACAGATAGGGTAGGGAAGTCAGGGAGGATTGAGAGACGGACAAACACACTGTTGGTTTTGGTGTTTTCATGGTATTTGTGGACAATAAGAAATATATAAAATGACACCAGCCATATCCTGTAATGGCAGACCCAAAGGCGGTGCAAGGAGAGACACTTTTTTATGTTCTGTGGTCTTTACAAGACACACAGCATTTCTTTATCTCTGCTAAGAAGGTGTTTTGTTTTGTTTTTTACTGTAGTTGTATATGTGGATGCTCCATTTTCAGAATTATAAGCAGTGTCTGATTCTGTCTTACAGTATATTGGCCAGAGCACAGTACAGTTTGTTCAAAATTAGAGAGGAAAATATGGTTACAGGAGATGACAACAGAGATTAACATTACAAACATGTGGCATACCACAAATAATATCCTAGGATAGCTTTTTCAGTGTGTCTTGTAAAGAAAACATTCTCCAAAGGGTGCCCAATACTTTTCTTTATATTTACATTTGAAATTTTGATTTTGTCACTTCACTACCACTGAAACTCCCAAACTGTTTATGGGAAAATAAGGCAAAAAGGATTTCCTTTTAGCTTACAACACAAACGTAAACTACAGAACTAACAATAGCTATGAACGTTTAGCTTGTCTACCCTTTCCCATTTATTTCACAGAGTAAATGCTAACATTAGATATCTGTTGTAGCTACTGGGTTGCTCCCTTTAAAAAAAAAAAAGGTTAGATAGGCCTACTATAGCTACAGAAACATAACTATATTTCGAGTTACACAAGGTTAATCAAACATATGCAGCATGTAAGTTGATTTCTAGATTAAGTAACTCAGGTAATGTAGCTTACCTAGCGTTAAAGTTAAGGTAACGTTAGCTAACGTTAACTTAACCGTTTGCTAAAGTTCGCTAAAAGTGGACGTTCAAGCCAGCCATAACGCTATATTAATCTAATGTAGTTAGGTTAATTAGCTCACTTAACTTGAGTCCAGGCAGACGGTATGATTAGCTAACGTTAACGTTAGTTATACAAGTTAAGTTATTTAAGCAAACTAACCTTTGTGGTCGGCCAGACGGTCTGCAGGGACGTTAAGCAGCCGTTTATCACCAGTAGTGGAAGGAGTGTTCAGAGCCTTTAGTTACCGTTACTAAAGTAAAAGTTCCAGTAACGTTAGGCAGCAACAGTGCAAGAACAGGCCTACTAAAAGTAAAAAGTAAAAGTACAAAAGTATCATCAGCATAATGTACTTAAAGTATCAAAAGTAAAAGTGCTTGTTCTGCAGTAAAAGTGCCCTTGATTGGCAAATTATTATATACTACATCGTAATTTATTAATACTGATGCATTCATATGTAAGCAGCATTTTACTGTTGGAGCTGCTGAGGGTCACAAGATAAATTTGAGGGGTCCAGAGATGATTGGTGGGAGAGGAAAGAAGAAAAACAAAGGTCTGATAGACAAATCTGTATTTATATTTTGGACTTTTCTTCTTTCCTTTGTTGTGAAATATTGGATAATTTGACCTCTTTGGACCTCAAATAGTTAATTTAAATGTGACAAGTTCAAAGGAGCAAAGTCCTGGAACTCCTTACCTGATCACTTATAATTTGCTGCAAACTTCACCATTTTTAAAAGAGCGACCAAATCCTGGTTAATTCGCAAGTCAAAAAGGTTAGGAAACACTGGTTTAATCTTTAATTATGAACTTTGTTTTGAAATGCTGTATAAATAAAGTTTATTTATTATTATTATTATTATTATTATTATTATTATTATTATTATTATTATAATTATATGTATTTTATGTAAAATATCAGTCTCTTGTAACTAGAGCTGTTAAATAATTGTAGTGAAGGAAAAAGTACAATATTTCCCTCTGAAATGTAGTGGAGTAGAAGTAGAAAGTGGCATGAAAAGAAAAGACTCAAGTAAAGTACACGTTACCTCAAATTTGTACTTAAGTGCAGTACTTGAGTAAATGTACTTCGTTACATTCCACCACTGTAAATTACAAATAGTTGCTGATGCTCAGTGCTGTTGTTCCACCCTGTTCTGTGATCTCACAAGTTCAAGTTCAGACATATTGCCACAGCAAATGTTTACCAACCGGACCAAGTGGGTAACAGCCCCGAACCTCCAGATGCCCTCAAAGCCTCACAGGTTTACTGCAATGTAAAATGTAATGTCAGCTACAGTATTAGGTCCCATATTAATACCTTATCTTGTGGCCCTGTCACAGGTGGGCAGTGTCAAAATCTACTTTTATTATAGACCTTCATTATTTTCGTTAATATTGTGTTGCAAATTCCTAAATAAAGATTCAAACCTCAAACTGACTGACAAACACTAAACCTGGGGTCAGGTGTTATTTTGTTTTAAACGTTTGGTTTCTGGCTGCCTGGATATATAATCAAGCTGCCATGTTTATTCTGCTGTCTGCACTGTTCTTGATGGGGGAAGTGGAGGTAGATAAGTGGAGGTGGAGGTGTGTCTGTGGGTGGCGAGGGAGTAGGGGCCCCCAACACGTTACACTGTGCATGCTCACACAAACCAACTTCCCTTGCCTTACTGTATTATGATAGATGATATCAAAAATGGTGATGATAACATCTATGAACTTAAAAGTGTATGTAATATATCCCATAGACCTCACACCTCACCACGTCTTTTTTTCATAATAAAATCTTTATTGACAAAAAATCTATCGATCACCACGTTGTGTCCTCAATTAGCCTACCTCTGTGAAATAGCATCATTAGGCCATAGTAGTACTTTATGATTATTAATTGATTATGAATTACAGTCATGTTTTAATGTTTTGTTTGCGTTCATTTTGTAATAGTATAATGTGCTACCATGCAATATTTTATCATGATTTTATAACTTTACATCTGCCTAGAAGTGAGGACTGAAGCATCCAAAGCTGTTTGTGTATGCGCAATCCTGTTATTAAGGCGCTGTCCTCGGTGCTGAAGTATAACTGACCTCAAATTAAATGCCATAAGAGAAATTGTCTTTGAATCTGTTTCCTTTTCAGGTCTAGAGTGCAGGAGGACACGGAGCAGCACCTGGACCTGAATCTGCAGCTTTCCCGGTGTTGTGTCGAAATCTGTTCCCCCATCAAATAATGTTCCCCTCCTGTTAGAATTGTGTTTCCTGTTGTGCCACCTCCGCAACTGGGGTTAGGACTTAGGTTATGGTTAGGTGTAGCAGAGATAACTGGTTGGGGTTAAGGTAAGGTTGGTTCCAGGTTAGGGTAAAGGGAAACACATATCTACGGGGAAACAGACTTCAACACAACACCTGTAAGTACAGTAGCTACTATTAATTCAGTCTTTGATCACGTTCAGGAGCAAACTGTGTAAAGGAACAAAAGAGAAGACAATAACGTGATAATCACAGTAAGGTTTGACTGGCGAAGACTGGACTGGACCGCCTCACGTGACCAGGAGGTGTTGTAACATAACGTTTTCAACAAGGACACAACTGAAGAAAAAAAAACACAGCAGCAATGTTGTGACCAGTAGGCTACAATATAGTTCTTGATGTGATGTTAAATCAGCCAGCTCAAATGCAGGCTTTGGAAGACAAAACGGGCTCGTCCGGGATTTGAACCCGGGACCTCTCGCACCCTAAGCGAGAATCATACCCCTAGACCAACGAGCCNNAAGGGGCAACTGTGTTTTAAAAAGTAACCACAAAGTTACATAAAATAATTTTATACTTGTGTATATGTTATTCAAATACGGGTAGTAATTCCACCAATGAATAAGCCTCAAATTAAACGTGTTTTTTAAGGTGGAAGATACCGTTTCTTTGCGTAGAGAGGTATTGCTGTCCATGGTGCTGAAACCTTTGGCGCTGCCAGCACCAGGATCCTAAAGGATGCTGAAACGGATTGTGTTCTTTTCCTGCTAATGATGGGCAACTACATAATATACTCAGTTAAGAATGAAATAAGCATAGGAACACAACAGTTAGCCAGCCTTTTATATTTAAAAAACACAAATGCTAACAAAGATGCAATGAAGGGCAAATCAATCTAAATTTATTTTACCTATATTTTATGTTTGCTCCATAAAGTTGTTTGCCCCTTGATAATCAGGGGATCAACCGGAGGTCATTGATAATTTTCTCAGCTTTTCATTTAGCACCCACGTCACTGCATATATCAGCAACTCAGTGCTCAATTTCAAGAATGTAAAATCACATGGTTACACTGACAAACCCTATAGCCCATCTAAAGCCACGATGCTGTCAATGATTAGTGCAGATGTGTTGGCACAGGG
>NTHP01000354.1:508828-541262 GCA_003416845.1 Oplegnathus fasciatus | reverse complement strand
AGGTAGAGTGAGAAAGGGAATAAGCGAGGGAGTGATTTGGAGCGAGAGAGGGAGAGAGAGAGAGAGAGAGAAGGAGGGAGGGAGGGAGGGAGAGAGGGAGGATGCTGCCAGCGGAAAATGGCTGCTGCAACCTCAAGCCTATCCTGATACACCGAAACGACATCAAGGTGGAGAGAGAGAGCGAGAGCAAGAGAGAGAGGAAGAGAGAGAAAGATTAGGAAAATGAGAGCAGATAGAGAGAGAATGTGAGTGAGTCTGTGAGTGTTTCCTGAAAGGAGGATAAAAAGAGAGAGAGAGGAGACCCTGGGGTGGGCTGCTGCAAGCGGCGGGCAACACCGAGCCATGGAGGGCGAGTAAGTCCTTACATTTTCATTTTTAACATTGCACATATATATTCAGCCATACGCCAAAACGGGTAGAAAGAACGCCACCGCCATCAATGTTACACCAATCCAGCATCATGCACTATTATCACAGTCGGTGCTCTACAATTTAGCAGGCTGCCGAGAATAAAAACACCATTACGTAGTCTTGAATCAACAGCATACACCCCATTTCCGATATATCCATGCCAATATGTGATAAATGTTAAGCCACCTACATGTGGACCTGTGCTTTTAGGCGACTGGCACACGATCCACACGCACCAAATTAAAAGATAATAATGAAAACATATTAAACAAACAACAGAAGCTATGCAACAATTCAGAACTAAATGCGTGGTTAGCGATTGGTAAAAACAGTCACGAAATCAGTCAATGTGTAAAATGTATGGGGGGAAAAAGGCGAAATATGGCGAGTTTGGGGCCAGCATCGCGTCATTCAAGACATGGCTACAGTAAAACGAGGGAGGGATGGAGGCGTTGTGATTTTTATCAACGTGTCTCGGGGTTTCATTATGATTTTTTAAAGCCAAACTTTATGAATGAAATGTGATTTTTTTCTCTCTCTCGCTCGCTCTCCCTCATCCTCACCCCTCCTCTCCTCCTTCCCTTTTCTAATCGGCCCCCTCCCCCCATCTCTCGTTTCCTCTCCATCCTCTCACCCACTCGTTCCTTTTTCCTTCCCCTTTTTCACACGCGATTGCATTGTATTTAGGCCTAATAAAATTTCCGGCGAAATACAGAACACACAGTGCGATGTCGAATCCAGTCTCGCTCCATCCCATTCATAAAAAAATATAACATAATATCGGGGTGTGTTAATGAGTGCGTGCAGCAGGGGCGGAATGGAGAAAAGGAGCGTCTGGGAAAATAATTGCAACAATTAAAATTCAATGTGATTCGAGAACAACAAAAAGACGCGACATGTGCATGCATTACATGCACATGTCGAACTGCGGTGCTGAATTATTCAGCCGAATGGCGAGGGCAGAGCTTATTTTTGCAAGAATGCCGGGGCCTCTGATGGCGAATGGGTGCGTTCATTGATACATCTATCTGGGAAACACTCATTCTTCCTCCCTCCTCCCATTTGGCCATTTCTCTCCTCAACGCTGGCTTTCTTTCTATCTATCCATTTGCTCCATAGTTCCTTTATTCTCATAGCCTACAGTCAGTCGCGCGCTGAACATCCCAATTCTCATCTGCTCCTGGCAGCAGAAATGTTTAAATAACGCCAAACCAGACCTATCCAAATATTTCGTTACATTTCACATTTGTTAACCGTCATCACATACTAATTAAGATTTAGCACAATCACGTGACCATAGATTACTAAAAACTGCCCTGACTGTTACTGTATGATGCGCCTTTGAGCTGTCATGTTGCAACGCCGGCACTCATGTAGGCCAAGCTGTCAATTCTGACTTCTTTGTGTGAATTTTATCATGCAGTCTTAGTTCAACAGATCTGAAAACAGTAGCCTTAACATCACATGGAGTCATCACACTGAAATTTGCGCTGCATTTTTGTATTATGGAAGTTGATCCAGGCTTCTGTTTTTTTCAACTGAATGAATGTGCGTTAATATCTGCGCGTATATTTGTGTGTGTGTGTGTGTCAGTGTGTGTCATTGCGTTGTTTAATCAGCCTGGGCCTCTGCTCACTCTCTTGGCTTCCCTGACAGTGTGCGTGTTCGTGCAGTGGTGATGACACGTGATGACTCCAGTGGCGGTTGGGTGCCCCTTGGAGGTGGCGGCCTCAGTCATGTGGTCATATGTAAGGGGCGGAGTCACGACGGCAGGGGGCGGAGAGAATACATCATACGAGGAGAACGGCTGCGAGATCGAGCAGTGAGTGTGTGCGTGTGTTATGGCTGTCTTTGGTGCCACGTTGCTCCTCAACACCGCCTAAAGACTGTAGATTCATGTTATGCGAGGGCATGCTTTGAGGAGGGGATGAGTCTTGGGTGGTAAACTAACTTCTCATGTCAGGATTGCTATTTGTGTCTTTAGCCGGTGTTGGATTGTGCAGTGCAAAGGGGGTTAGTGTACAACAAGGTGAACCCCATCTTCCATCACTGGCGAGTAGAGGATCGAAAGTTTGGCCTTACGTTCCAGAGTCCTGCCGATGCCATCTCCTTTGAGAAAGGGCTGCAGACTGTCATAGACAAGCTCGACAGAGGTAGAGATACATGAGTCACATATAAAAACTGATTCCATTAGTTGTGTTCGAATTGGCTTTAAAAAAAAAAAAGCATCTAGAAAAGCCTAAATTCTCTCTTTTCATGTTATCAAGGCTCTGACTCGCCCTCGTCGTCCACACCAGAAGAGGCAGACACCGAGGATGATGGACAAGCTGTGAGTACCTGAGCAGTTTGTCGTTTGAGCGTTTATTCTCTAAAAAGGGCTCGTTTACACTGCCACTGGGCCCCGATGCAGTTATCGATGTTTTTGACTTGTGGGATGACATGCAGCCTCTACCAGTCCCATACAGGAAGTGAGTCGTCATCCAACAGCAGAAAGGAGATGCTTCCCAAACCCATCACCATAGTGACGAGCGAGTCGTCATCTACCTGCTTCGTGCGGTCGGAAGAGTTTAGTTTTGGATCCAGCCATGCTGTCACCACTCAGACACCTGCTCAGGTAGCACAACACCTTCTGCTCCAAGTCCATCATTGGTACCTCATTGTGACAACAAGATGCTCAAAGGAACAGACACATGTTGATTTAATTTTAGGCTGATTTCTCTGTACGAGTCCTCGTCACACTTGTGAGCTCTAATGATGATTACTGTAAAAGAATAGCTCTTAAAGAGGGGTCTGGAAACTGCCTTGGCTCCATCAGGGGGTTCCAAGCTAAATTTGTGTTACTTTAAATTAATTATTAGACACTGGAGCAATGGAAAAACATGGAGGGTTGACTGGTCAATTTTTTCCCTCTGTCTCCACCCTTAAATCCACACCTTATTTTTTAACTTATTCTACATGGAGTAAAAGTAAAACCCAAACGACGCACTGACGTCCCATAGAATGGAATCCTATCAAATTTGGGGTTTCTTGATCACTTGTGCACCTATTTGAGATATCCTGGAGATGAAAACCTTCTGTAACTGCTGCCACAGTACACACTGTTCCTGACTCACTCTGTAATCCTATACCCTCTCCACAGATCCACACCAGGCCAGGACAGCACCAGCTCTCACAAATGACGGCTGTGTTGAATCCCCCAGCGCCCCCGCCCCCACCTCCTGCTCCACCTACTCCTCCTGTGGGTCCCCCAGCCTCATCTCCTCTGTCCCCCCTCTCACCCACCATTTCTCTGCTGGAGGAGGGAGACCTACGCAGTGTGGACCCTTGCAAAGACCTGTGGGGTTCTCGAGGTTATGAGGATTACCGACGGGCGGGGGCCACCAGGACTATGGTCGGGGGGCTTACTGGGGGTGTTGTTGTCGGTGGTGGAGGGAGTCTGCAGGACAAGTCAGAGCTGTGCGTGGTTCGCTTCGAGAAGGAGCTGGCAGGAGTGGGGACGGCAGGCTGCGATGTGACAGTGAGCCTGGACAGTAAAGCTTCCCAGCGTCTGTCCTCGTCGTCGCCCACCTGTATGTCCATGCCCAACGCTGTGTCAGGCGTGTCCTCAGGTGCCGGCTCACCCCAGGAGACGGGCAAAGGCTCGCCCTCACCCTGCTGCATCCACACCTCACTGGCCACGCCCCGGTCGCGGACTCGTAAGAGAGGAGGAGGGGCCAGCAGCAGCGGGGACCCGGGGGTAATCTCCCCGGATGACGATAGCCCGTGTCCTCAGGCTTCATCGTCATGCTCATCTCGGTGTGTGTACTGCCGCTCTGTTTTCAGCGCTTCGGAGAACGGGCGGGGCCGCTGCAGAGATGCCCCAGACCCGGCCCTGCACTGCCTGCGCCAGTGGACCTGTGTGTGGTGTGCAGAGAGTCTGCTCTACCACTGCATGTCGGACTCTGAGGGAGAGTTCTGGGAGCCTTGCTCGTGTGATGACTCGATGGGGGGCCACCCGCACCCCCTTTGCTGTGCCC
The DNA here is from genome assembly GCA_003416845.1 of Oplegnathus fasciatus. Lineage (NCBI taxonomy): Eukaryota > Metazoa > Chordata > Actinopteri > Centrarchiformes > Oplegnathidae > Oplegnathus > Oplegnathus fasciatus. The sequence continues at coordinate 536,835 of NTHP01000354.1, read as the reverse complement.
GCTGGTTGGCCCTCCTGGCCCTGTCGCTCTTTGTGCCCTGCATGTGCTGCTACCTGCCTTTGCGCGCCTGCCTGCGGTGTGGGGAGAGGTGTGGCTGCTGTGGGGGAAAGCACAAGGCGGTCCGATGAGGCCAGGCTAGGGGGTGGGAGGGGTTCCCTGGACCAAGGAGGTTTGGGTGTTGAGAGGAGAGAGCACCTGTAGGGACGCAGGAGGTGGAGCTTAGCAGGTGGAACAGTGCTCTCAGTAGACCCAGACCTCTGACATGACCCTCCAAAGCCCCACGGCCTTCCACTGCATTCCGCTCTTTCTCTTTTCAACCTGGGGCCTTCCTCACTGGTCCATGCCTGCTGAAGGTGCACTGCACTCAGACCAGGCTCTGTGGGAGTCATCTGGAGCCTTCATAGTGGATTTACTGAGGGTTGGCTGATCTAGAGTTAGCGGTCAGAGACTTTATCACAGGAAGAGAGTGGCAGAGGCAACGATGATGTGTACACTGTTTCAAATGTCTGTTTGTTTGTTTTTTTATTTAGAAAGAAAAACACAAAAAACAAAAGATGTTTATATATATGATTGTTATAATTTTAATTGGTATATTTTATTAAATGTAAAACATATTGACAGAATCCCCCAATGGCACACACTATCACGTATTCACAAACATGAGATCTTGGGGAAGTTATTTGTTTCATGTTGGCCTGTTTATCAGTCAGATGAACAGATGTCACCCTTTACCTCTAATTTTACCTCAGATGTTCCTCAAACCCTGGTTAAGAAATGAAAAAGAGGAGGGGGAGAGATGTTTGGAGAGAGTGAGCACAAGTGAGTGCAGTCTCCAAGAAAGTATGAGCATCTGAGACCACTAGTGTTGTCTTTTGGTTAAAGTAGTAGATCACAGTGGAAGAAAGGTTATCAAATGCAAAGGGACAATTATTAAGGGAAGTTGCAATGACAACCACAAAGACTTAAAAGTCATAATGTGATTCATTATGGTCCTTTGTAACCAAACACATGGTTATTTTTGTTTTTGTTTCCTGAAAAAAAAAAAAAAAATCAAGAATGTGTGTCGAACATTAAACACCCTCACTTTACACATATTTTTTCATCTTTCCATGTATTTTCAATATTAATCATAGAAAACATCACATCCCACCACTGTACTTGTTGAATCAGTCAAGGTGCTTACAACTGAGGCCTCTGGGCGAGTCTATTCTACCTAATGTACACAACGACCGTACAGTCCCAACCCCAAAGAAAAACAAAACAGGACCCCATGCTAACCAATCTGTAGATGTGTCTCGGCCTTTAAATGAGATGCCACCAAAAAAAATTAAGTGCAATGAACAATGTATTGAAAGAGTATTTTTGTACCAGTCGCTCACGTTAGGAAAAACTAAATGGAAATTGACAGTGTTGGAACTGAATACTGTAGTGTGTTATTGTGTTCAATATCAAGCAGAAAAGATAAATAGGAACACAAACTTGTCTTTGAGCAGCAGCACGTAGCTCACAGGTGTGACATTTAAACGTGCGTGCTGTAGACTGTTGACCCTGTGATAAGAAAAGAGACACATTAACTTGAAAAAGATGAATGGCGGTAGGTCTTTGTTTGGGCACAGTGGCAGATGTGTTTGCTGAATGTTGCTTTAAGTATGAAGTCAAAAAAAGCTGCTATTTTAAGTCCTGCCCTTGCCCTATTCAAACTTTCCCGTTGCCTCTTAGCAATCGATGAGGTGGCGTGGCAGAGTCAAACAATCCTTCAAGTTCTTATTCCACCCAAGGTGCTGAGGATGCTAGAGTGTGTGAGGAAGGTTTTTGTACGTTTACAGCTGGGCTTAAAGATAAATTCACCCCAAGACATTTTTTGAAAAAATGCTTCTGGTGATGTACCTTGCATTTCTGTGTCATTTTGCTGATTGGTGGTATATTTTTGTACTTCCAGTGAATAACTGGCCAAGCGTAGATTAAAAACAAGCTCCAACTGAGGGTGTTAACAGAATATTTTTCCAAAATCTTAATATGTCAACATAAACATCAGTTTTTTTCCCCTCAGAATCAAAGAGCAAGGGCCTTTTGCGTAGCCTCCATGTTGCACCAATCATGCAAGGTGAAATATATTATAGAGGAGGTGAAACACCCGTTACTCTACAGAAATTAGCCTCTGGTATTAAGATCAAATTTTTTTGTTGACCAGAAAAACTGAGGCTCTAATATCCCTATAAGTATTGTTATTGGTCTCTTCACCTACATGAAGAATCAACTGCTGAATGCGACGAGCTCACACCTGGTTTTCTGTGAGTCTAAAGATTTCCTAAATAAAAATACTGAAAACACTGAAAAATAAATGACAACAAATAATCTCAAAATAACTCATGAAATGCACTGAGCATCATAGAATGATGACATCCTAACAGTGTAAGAGAATCTGTGGGGGGATTTTTCTTTTAAATCCAGAGGCATTTTCCTTTAAATTAAGATGGGAATACATACAGTACGCTCTGTATAAGGAAACTAGTTATACTACAGTCTCATGTCTCAAATGAAGGATCACCTGGTAGACCTTGAATTATGGCAGAATGAACCTTTCAGAAGCTTCATCAGATTATTTACATTTTAGGTTTAGCCAAGAACTTTTATCCAAAGTGACTTAAAGTGAGTGAACAGGCAGTAGGGTTCAGAGTCAGGACACACGGCTGCTGATGAACACAACCCTTGACCTCTCAGTTATGGGATGGTCATCTTCACTGATAGGCCAGCCTGCCAACAATGTTGGTCCACTTAGAAGAAGAAAAAAAAAAAGACATCCTGTCACAATGGCAGGAAACACATACTCAGTCAGTCACTAGACTGCCATTCCCTGATCCTAAATTAACCCTTTGTCCCACACACACACGCACACAATCCCCACAATTCTGCAGTTTATAGCCCTGCACACAGATACACACATTCACTCGATGGTGCAGATATACAGAACTAGTAAAGCCATTGCACAGTTTGCTACTTCTGGTTCAGAAATGGTGTTAGAGTACAGTACTGACAGTCATGCGATCACAATTGCAGGCCCCATTCTTACATCTTAATAAATGTGCCTTTTGATTTGAGTAATCAATAACTTATGATTTCTAAGTAACTCTGTGTTAAGTACTATTTACTTTTTGGGTTATTGATTTCTGCCAATGTGCATATTTTCAAATGTACGTATTTATTAGTTTCAAAGTAATTAATGAGATATTACCTGTTTATTTATTTATTGAGATATTTATTCTGATTCTTTATTTTTTTGAGACAGGTTTTTATCTTCCGTGCTGTCTTACTTCTGACTTTGTGCCAATGTGCTGCTTTGAGGTGTTACATATCGTGGGTTTGTATCATTATTAAACCCTCACTCTATATTTTAAATCAGTGTCTACTTCTCTCTCATGTGTGCATGTCCTTAACTCACTGTGCCTTTTCCCAAACACTGTCTGAAAGTTGTGCTCTATCATTATCCCACAATGCTATCTAAGGAATTTGAAAATAATCTATAAACGTGTTCTTTTGTTTCCATCCTTTGAATATGTTTAAATTTTGAAACAATTATTATGGGAGAGTAGGTTTTACAAATGTGGATATCTCCTACTGGAACAGAACTATGCTGAAGGTAACAGCAAATACATCCAGTGACCATTAGAGGGAAGTAATAGCACTTTACTAAAGTTCCTCAAGTACAAAAGGGAAGAAGACAGGTGACACAAATGTTACATTAAAAAAAAGGTTATTCTATAAACTCAAGTCTTTCTTTGACAGTTGTCCTTTAGATACTGCAGTCAGTTACTTGGCAGAATACATGTGCTGCCTTTTATGTTTGAGGATCTCAGTGGAGGTGAGGGTCAGGTCTTCATTACAGACGTCACAGTGATAAACTCTGGTAAGACTGGACACTGAGGAGGAGCCTGCCTTTCCAGCTTCTGGCTCTGAAAACCACAGCACATACCCACAATTAGACTTTTATGATTATTTAGCTCTTTGAAACTTAAAGGCACCAAGTATCAAGTCAGCTGCTGAATGTGTTAACTGGTGCATGTGTTAATACCAAGATACCTCTCAATAATTATCAATATAAGAAATTCCTGACCTTCCTCCGGCTGCTGCTGTTCTCCTGCTGGCCTGCAGGAGGCCTCGTGCTGCATGCGTTCCAGTGGAGTCAGAGGCATGTAGAGGTCACAATTAGGACAGCTCCAGAAAGTGCGTAAACACTCACTGTAGAGATCCTTTGAGTCCTGCAAATCATATAGTGGAAACACAAGGATTGATGACACTTGATAATATTTTTGTCAGGTGTGGTAATTGGTTCATTTTAAGGGAGGGTGGCTGAATGGTTTAATTCCAAATTTATATATATTCATTTCAGGAAGAAAATACTTATCTGTTTGAGACATGAAATCAATAAGACACCTAGAACTAGCTAGCAATTATTTTGTTATTGACCTTTTAAAAAAGGAAGGAATCTTGTCAGGGACTTATGATCCTCTGTTTTATTTTGTTGTATTTAACTGTAACCTTTATTTATACAGGAAAGCATGTTGCCACGTGACAACCTGTTCTACCCTGTGTAAGATCAGCTTACACAAGATATTCAACCAGTCCTTTAATGTTGTCCAGCAGCTCTGTCCGAGCAGTTAGGTTCAGTTGTTGAGGTAACGTAAGTAGGTAACCTAAGCTGTGTCTAGGTTAACACCTCTGAAAGAAATGCTATTTTGAAGGTGTCTGCGTTCATCTGGGGGATGATGAGGTGACAAATAATGTGGGAAGGGACAATGCAGTGTACAAAAGTTCAAGAATGCTCCATATGTCATCTGTGACAACATCTGGGTCTCTGGAAACAAATAACAGGAATACAACCATGGTGTCTAAGAACGATCAAACATTCAGACAATGCATGCTGTCACTATCACATCACCTTGAAATATATGGAATTGCTGGCTTTATTTGATCATAGGAGCAGAAGAGGGGGCGACTTAAAATTTGGCAATGCAAATAAATTAATGATGACTGGTACAGTTCACCTGAAGTGACCTCTAAAAATACAAACTTTTCCACAAAATCAACATTATGGGGATTTCCTATCAAAAATGGGATGATTTTGCAAACATTTATTTTCCATCTCTTTTTGACTTTAAGAGAATGCCTTTCTAGATTTCCACTGTTTCAGACGCACTCACAGCCAGACAGTTGTAGGTGAAGAAGCTGGTGACACGCAGGCCTCCTTTAATGGGATCCGGCTTGGCCTCAGCTCCTGGAAACAGTGGGTTTAGATCTGGAGCTTTGATGTGAGACAGCTCAGACTCAGGCTGAGGGCCGATATACAGGTTCTGGGTCTGGAAAGCTGTGAGTCGCTGTAGGCTGTAACTGACCTGGGAGGGAAGGTAAGAAGTACATAGAGAGAACAGACAGAGTATATTAAATGAGATTGTAAAAAGCTGAATGAGCATCTGAGTCACTGAGAATGCCAGGAAAGTAGGAATAAACAATACAGACACACATAGCTGAATCAGTACCTCAGTGTAGAGCAGGAAGCGAACCAGGCCTTCACTTAGCTTCTCCATGACTTTGCGGGACACCCCCTGGACTGCTGGTCCTCCCATTGTGCTCTGTCCCAGTTGGGCCAACAGGAGGCGCTCCCACTCAGCCCTGAGGGTAAGAGCTGTGGACAGCCCCTTCAGGGCCTCCTCCGGCTCCCTCAGCTCCAGCTCCAGCCAGCCGTCCACCACCAGTCGCGTACAGTCAGCGTTACTGTCCACAGAGTTTGCTACCAGCAGCAGAGCCTAGTGAGCACATGCAGCCATACAGAGAATTAATTCTACCACATGATGCGGGAATGGACCAGAGCTGGAAATTATTGAATAGGTCATGATATGAGAAAGATATGTTGCCCACAATAATGATGGTATATTATACAGGAGGTTTTATGACACATTATAAATTTTACATAATATATAAAATATGTCAAGTTGGGAAAATTTAAAACAATTTCCAGTTTGCATCTGGCTGGGGACCGTTGTTACATGTCATTCCTGTTGTCTCTCTCTGCTGTACGATAAACAGCTTATTTACATTTTCTGCCCATCTTTGTAGCATACCCGTAAAATGGCAAAACTGTTTTTCCAATACTAATCCCTATTACATTGTATTTTTCCACTGCATTATCATCATTATTTCTGAAATTAACACATTTTAATCTGAACTTTACTTAACTCAAATAGCACACCGGTACAAAAAAGCGAACCCTGTAATGCATATGTTTCATTAAAACAGGTTGGTGAGATGTATCAATAATACTGCAATACTGGAACCAGTGAGTTGATAATGGATTATATTATTTGACTATTAATCCTACTCCTAGAACTACAGTATCTTAGTAATCACATCAATCCACAAACTGGATCATATAGGTTTACCATTACTATGTTGGGCTACATAATACAGGCCTTCATCAGGGTTAATCCAAGAGGACTTGGAAAAAAAAAACATTTAGCAGTTTGTGGTGGGAACAGGGACATCCCACATCTGGTACTAACTTGCAGTGCTGGTACCCGCACACAGTTGGACAAATATGGCTTGTTGGTCTCCAACAGAGTGACGAAGGCTAGCAGCTGGTGTCTGCTGCTGTCCCTCCTATCAGGCCCTGCAGGCCGGAAACAGAGACAAAGAGGGAGAGACAGATAAGATGAGAGACATGTGCAATAAGAAGAGTGAAAGGAAGAGACATATGAGGAAAAAACAAAAAGACTTTCATTCATAAATTATAAAAAACTAAATCTACATGTAGCACTGTTAAAGACGTTGTTACAGAGCTTTACCCATTTCTCTGGTGTCATCCTCAGGCACATGTAACACCTCTGGGTCGCTGGCAAACACACTGGTTGGGTGGATCACCACTCCATGCTTATTTCTTGTGTGAAACACCTACATAATGTAAAATCACAAAGTGGAAGTGGAATATTTCACCCTTCGACATTTTTTCAATCATTATTGAAACAATTGATTTACTGACAGAAGGTTTTCCTCTTTATTGTATCATTAAAACTTATAAACTGGGGTTGCAGCAGCAGGAGCCCTGACCTGCTCGGAGTCCTTGCGGGTGGAGTTGTGTTCATCGGGCAGTGCCAGCTGAGGGTAGAGACCTCGGCAAAGCAGCAGCTTGAGCAAAGCCTGCTGGCGGGAGGACAAGTCCTGACTGACGCTGACCGCCTCCTGCAGCTCTGACACGTTGTGACGCAACTTGAACTTCACCTCCTGTTGCAGGTCGAACAGCACCACAGAGAGATCACTCAGAGTGCCACAAACATACACAAAGACACAAACATATCCACCTGTGTAAAGATGACTAGCCTTGATATGTGCTGCCCTTTTTCCCTTTATACAAAGATAGTATCCTGTCAACCGTCTTGTTGTCAATTCTACTAGTTTATAAGTTATAAGTTAAGTTAAGATGCAGATTCAGACTGCAGGAATAAGAGGCAGATCAAATTTTTTTATCTAATTCTGCTTGGTAAATAATAAATGTATCACAAAATAGCAGAAAAAACTGAGTGGATGGGTTTACCAGTTTCAAGAATGTGTGCATTCTTAATATATACACCATATAGTATTGCAAAATAGAGCTTAAATATGTCACTTTATTTGTGAGTGTTAAATGTTGGTGGTGAGGTTTAGGGCTGCTTTGTAGCAACCTTCTTCCACGTTCCGTTCTACTTTGAGTTCACCTGTATGTCCATGTTCTGTGCTGATCCCTCCTTGTCCTTCTTGCCCCTGCTTGCTTCCTCTGTGTCGGATCCTGAGGAGAACTCTCCGTCCTGGCCCTCGTCCATCCTCAGGACTTTGCGTCTGCTGCTCTCCTGCTGCTCATGATCTCTCTTTAGCTGATGCAGCTTCCTCCTTTCTGTTAGCCTCTCCCTACGCTGCCTGCGGTCACCACCGGAGGGAGCGCTGTGCTCTGATTCCAGCAGGCTGTGACTCCTCAGTAATTCCTGTTAACCAAAGAAGCTCATATTGTGAAATAGTCTTCACACATAAAAAAAATGTATTAATAAAAAAATATTTTTATGTGTGATCTACTGTGTCAGTAGCCTGCCTTGAACTGTCTGCGTAAGTTGACCATCTCATACAGTCTCTGCTCCTCCAGGCCTCTCCTCCTGCACCACTTTCTTGAGCCACCACCTCTCTCTCCCTTTATCTGTTGTGCTCAAATATGATCAGGTTTATGTATAATGAAGACCATCTTATATCCCAACTGTTACAGTGTTTCATCTGTTAATATTAAATAGCCCCTGTCACATATTGTTTCCCTTACTGACCTCCATCCAGGCATTGAAGGTGTTGAGCAAGGTGAAGGGGTCTCCCTGGTTGCTGTGCAGGGGCTGGCGGGCAGTGGCACAGTCTGGGTTGTGCTGTGAGCTGCGCAGGAAAGGCGACTGAACGCTGAGGGCTGCTGCCACTGTCAACACGGGCTCTACCAGGTTAAACAAAGAGCCCAGCACCAGCATTTTCCCTGAGTGAACACAAACAAACACACTTACCTAAATATAACTGCTGGTTAGAGGTGCTACTGTATGTACTCTAAATAAACTCTACTGTATCACTGCCAAACTAATTGGGATATTTTTGTATAATTACTTCAAGTGAAAGAGACCAAACTTTATTGAGGGAATCTTACCTATAACCACATCCACAGGCAGTTGTGCCAGCAAACTACCAATGGATGTCAGTTCACTGCGACTGTCTAATGCCCCCTGCTCTTTCAGATAAGTAACTGCAGTCTGGATACTAGCAGCGGGAGGTGGATCAATGAAGACGAAAGAAAGTGGATCTCCAAGACACATGCTCTTCATCTGCAGGAACCAAATGACATGAATAAAGCTATAATTTAAATATGGAAATTGAAGAATTAAAAAGAAGGATTGCTATCCTGCTTTCTACAGGACCTTGTTACCTGAAGAATGAGGGCGTCCAGAGCCACTCTGTGGATTTCAGGCACAGGGTAAGGCGCGAAGGCATCGTAGTCAGACTCAGCATACAGGCGGTAACATACTCCTGGACCTGTACGACCGGCTCGACCTTTCCTCTGCTCAGAGCTGGCTCGGCTGATCCAGAACTCCTGCAGACGTTGCATCTTGGCCTTAGGATCAAAACTCATTTCCTTTACCTTCCCTATAAAAGAATAAATAACAAAAAAAATCCATTTATATGCTTGTTGTTCTACTTCTGGGCCATGTATTATTTTTTCCCTTGTTTACTATTTAAATTTCTTTAAAGTTAAAAGAAACATCTTTTCCCAAAAAAATCAGCATGACAGATTTGTTATCCTTTGCACCTTTGGGATCCTCACTAGATTTAAAATTGAGTTTCGTGATTTTGAACAAAGCTTGGCTGCACAAAATTAGGTTTGTAAGGACGTACTCATTAAGGACATTTTTAAAATTTAATCCCCAGCTACAAATGTACTACTGGTTCCATACCTGAGTCCACAACAAAGCGCACCCCATCTATTGTAACTGAGGTCTCAGCAATATTGGTAGAGATGATGCACTTTCTCACCCCAGGAGGAGAAATGTCAAACACCTGAAGAAAACATGATAACACACAATGAGAACCGATAAACCACAGCTAACATATCAGAATCAAACGTCCATGCTAATCCAAACGAAGCTGACTGTGCCTTATCCTGCTGGACCAGTGAGAGGGTGCTGTGCAGCGGTAAGACTATCCAGCGACGTGTGTGTGTGGCATAAATCTGACAGGCCTCCTGGATGGTAGAGATCTCCGCCACACCGCTAAGGAAGAGGAGCAGGTCACCGCGCTCCTCTGGAGGGTAACGCTGATCTATGCCCTGCAGGATGCGCAGGTATGGTCTTGGATCCAGTTTCTCCGAACGCGATGACTGCTCCTCAGGTGGAATGGGCTGGTATATCACCTTAGTATGGGAAACAGGGAAAAAATGTTGGATGCAACTTAAAAGAAAATGTTTAACACATTCTCAAACCCCGAAAACACTCAAAATGTTACTTTTGGAACATAATTTCCTAAGTAAATGCTTCAAATCTGTATTGCAGGCTGTAATTTAAAATTTGTTATTAGACATATTGTTTTTGTGTTTTTGTCATTGTGTCATTTATTCATTAACAAGAATACGCAAATTGACTGCCTGTCAAATTTTTTGATAGTAATGCTAATTTCTTTTTTGGTCCTTTGTGGACACATCAAAAATCAAACCAAGTTTGGACCAGCACTTGTTGATTGGAGTAAAGGTAACAGTCTTGACACTTCCAGTGAATTTGTCTTTGAGCGTGCCTAAAACAAATTTCTTCTGGTGGGACGCATATTTACATCAATGGTTACTGTTGTCCTCTGCTTACCTGTATAGGAAACAGCCTGCCCGGTACCTGCAGCACAGGAGCACTACTGAAATAGTCAGAGAAAAGTTTGATGTTGATGGTGGCTGACATGAGGATGAGGCGGAGGTTTGGGCGGTCAGCCACCAGGGAGCGCAGGACCCCAAGAAGGAAGTCACAGTGGAGGTGTCTCTCGTGGACCTCGTCCACAATCACCACCTCGTACTGAGCCAGCGTCCCGTCCTGCTGGATCTGTCGGAGCAGCAGCCCCTCAGTCAGGAACAGCAGTTTGGTGGCCGGGGTCCGGGTGGTCTCAAAGCGTATCTGGTACCCCACCTGCAAAACATGACTGCAATTTGTGAGATGAAAACAATCAATTAGCAAAATTGCAACAGATTTTTTTTTTCACTTAACTAATGGATTGATTGGCAAATTATGCAAATAAGTCTGGAGATGCTGTTTGGTCTTGAAGACGTTTCACAATTCATCCAAGAGGCTTCATTAGTTGTACTGACTCATTGGGAATCCCACAGAAGTTAAAATACCTGGGCCTCGCCACCAGTCAGTACAACTGATGAAGCCTCTTGGATGAATGGAAAAATTCCCTTAAGTCCAGTGTGACTGAGTACTTCTAGGTGTCTTATGTGTTGGATGAATGTTCATAGACAAGTCAACAAACTGTTTTTAAGAATGTGCTTGACAAGTCTATGGTCTAGCTGGCGCTTCAGCAAAGGCAAGAACCTGTATTTGATCGTCCATGACAAACCTTTGAGCCGTACTGATTGAGACTCTCAAAGCTGACCCTCTTTGCGAGGGATATACAGGCAATACGTCGAGGCTGAGTGCAGGCTATGTGGTTGAAGCCAGCTGAAAGAAGATACTGAGGTACTTGGGTGGATTTCCCACAGCCTGTGTCCCCTGCCACCACAACCACAGGGTGAAGTCGCACCAGCTCCACTATCCTGTCCCGGTACTGGAAGATGGGCAGGTTCTTCTGCTCCCGGCGGAGCTTGGCCAGTTTGCCAAAGCTCTGTCTCTGACTGAAGTCCAGGAAATGCAGGAGAGCCAGGCGGCAGTCTGAGATCTCCTGACTGCCTGGACCTGAGGATCTCTGTCTGCCTCTGTGCTCTGACTTCCCCAGGCGGTCCTCGATATCCCTGGTGCACACAGATACATTAATCCGGTAGCGAGCATCATACTCTTTAGGAAGACCAAGGTCTACCTTCCCAGTCTTTCCCCTGCTTTTCCCTTCTTCTCTGTCCTCCTTTCGGCCGGCTCCTGACCCAGACATGTCCCTCTTTGTTTTAAACCTCTGGAAGCGGTCAAAGAAAGCCCAGAACTCTTTGTGCTCCGTGCTGCCAGCCTGGATGTAGTCATGCTGGCGGAAAAAGATCTCGTCCAGTTGGGCTCGGCACTGCGGGCTGTCCCAGTCCCAACTCCGGCTGTCTCTCCTCCTGTCTGAATCCATATTTACTCTCCGCCTCCACCACCACCAAGTTTATTCACTACTAATATATTAAATCCACCTGTCTGCAAACCCGTAAACATGTGGACAACATTTAACAAACCACACTGTCACCTCTAATTTGGATAAACTACAGACTAGCTAACAACGTCCCGTGCATTTTAAACCGGAACCTGATATTTTGAATTCATGTGTCTGAGACAGGCAGAGCACGAGTCCTTAACATTGTTTTAAACCGATACGTCTTATATTAATACGTTACGATTGTAGCAAAAGAATAAAAACTGGACAAATGCTGCTGCGACGAACAGGGGAACAATAACACGGAGGGACCGTTTCCGCTCCGTTCTTAAAAATCTTCCGGTAAAGTGTAGATTCGTATTTGTTCCGGGGTGAAGAAACACTTCTGTAAGAAAAAAGATATGTTGTCACCATCCACCATCATCATCCTGTATGTAGAAATAGGAGTGTCAATATGAAGCTGTACAACAAAGTGACTCATACTGTCACTTCAAATGTTCTACTGTGGAAAGAATTTTGCATAAAAATAGTTTTGTCTGGGAGCAAAGCTCTTTTCAGATGGCCTATTTTACCCCTCAATTAGCGCACATTAAAATTACTTTTTTTTTTCAAAGTGACCAAACAGAAGACAATGGAAAAACTTGAAACGCAAAATAAAAATAGCACAAAATATAATTTGCATCTGGACCAGAATGAGCACAATTTTCTGACATCATTTCTCTATTCTGCATAATGTCACAGACACAGTGTACATCTCCCTCCAGTCTCTCCTCACAATTTGTTCTGAAAAACATCCTCCTGAAGTGGAGACTTAACTTGCACAGCGAACAAATAAATTCATATGAATTCAACTTAATTCAGGTGCAATGGAATACAAATACGATAGTTGTTCAAAGCAAACACATCCAAAAATCATAGAGGGAATGCATGTCAGTGCATGAAAAAAGAAATGCAAAGAACTGAAGGTTATATTAGAAATATTTTATTTAAAAACATCTGCTATAAAATACACATTTACACAGATTAAACTGAAGGGGCTGTATTAATATTGTGCTGCATGGAAGAGGGATCACATTAAACATGAAAGATTAAACTCTAACAAAAGCTACTATTTTACTGTTTTATGCTTTTATGTTAATAGAAAAGCAGTTCACATCTATTAAAATGAAATGCCATCCGTGATGAGAAGGGTAATGCTTTCAAAAGTGAACAATCACATCACTAACTTTTCAGGGATTACTGCTGGACTAAAAATCAATAATAAAATGTACACAATACCAAGCCATAGGAGGTAGGATGGAATGAGCTTGCTGTCATTTGTTTTTAATTTATAAAATTTTGAACAAAGACAACAAGGAAAAGAGGTGGCAAATTCTTATGATAGCTACTGTTAAAAACACATGACAACAGCAAATTTCATATGTGTACATGTGTAACAATCAAGTCTAAAATCTATTTCTTGTGCAGCACATAACATCATTCTCCATCATAACACGCTAAAACAACAGCAAAAAAACACACAAAAATAAAAAATGTATTTACATTTAAAAACATTTCATCATTCCCCGCCCTCATAAAATCACAGTGGACATAAAATGTGTTGCAATTGTTCTTTAAGCAAACAGTGCATTTTCCACTGCAGCTACGACTGGGAGTCAAGGCCACCTACACCAGCTGGTGTTTTACTGAAGCAGAAATCCGTACTGTGGTACTTGTCATCAGTCCGTATTCATGTCCATATCCTTGGCCTTGGTTGACCATTTTGCAGTGGTCTACACCCCGGTCTTTTCTTTGACCCAGCCGCGGAATTTGGTGACTGTTGTGTAGATACCAGGTTTGTTCCTGCGGGCACAGCCATCACCCCAGCTGACCACTCCTGCCAGGAACATACGAGTGCCGGAAGGACTGGACAAAGGACCACCAGAGTCCCCCTGACAGAGACAAATACATAAGGACACACATAGGTATATATCTTAGCATTGCGGTACTACATGGGGGCAGTGTGAAGCATAATTTCTATTCTCCACTTATTTTCTTGTCTCTCTGCCCCTTTCTTTGCCTTTTCCGCCAACAACCTCAACTCCTTTATTTCTCCATTTTTACAGTCAGAAATGTTTTTTCCATGGCCGTGTTATCAATTAAATAATAAGACAATGTAAAAAAAACAAGGGTCTTAAGCAACTGGCCTAGGTGTCATTCTGAATAGAATTCTATACAACTGAACAAGCCTAACACTCTTTCTCACCATGGTATAATTGACAGCAATAACATTTCTAGCTAATTGTTAAATTTGTCTATTGATTACATATTTATATTCCATGCTTTGCATTCTGGGTTCTATGTTCTTCATAGAGAAACAGAAAGAAAGAAAGCAGGGCAGCATGGGCTCCAAGGGCCTTTTATTACCTGACAAGCATCGACCCCTCCGGTCAGCACTCCAGCACACAACATCCGAGACGTGAGCTGCCCTTCCATCAATTTGTTGCACACGGTGTGGTTGATGATTCGGACCTGGGCCTTTTGGAGCACTGTTGCAGCAAATCCTGAATCACACACAAAAGCACACACGCACAGGAAGACACCATCACACATATGTTTAGGTCTAAATGTCATATTATCAGGTTGAGGCTCTAACAGTCATGTATAAAGTTATATAAAGTTCCAATAATGGCAGGCCTTCATCAGAGAAAAGTTACTGTTTCTATTGGCAGGACCACAGTAAAGTTGTATGCTGTGTATTAGCAACTACATGACATCTATCCGTAGGCAAGTACAGAGCTACTACAATGAAAATATTTTAGCAAATTATGAAAACCCAGAACCCAGTGTATAACAGAGCATCACTAAACAGAACCACAAAATCATCACCAAAACAACATATCATCACTTGTAAAGCATAGGCACATCTGAATTCAAAATAAATTATCATGTTTATCACAATTAAATACAGGCATGCAAAACAAATCCTAAAAATGTTTTTTGGGAGATAATTTGATGATCTTCTTTATTTAGGAATTACAATTTGAATGATTCCATCTGACCTCCAGGGGATGCAATTGCATCTCCGGTAAAATCAGCAATGGAGACTACTGCTACCAATACTACTTCTATGCTAAACCAAAAGCTCACAAACAAGAAACTGTAATTGATTAATGATATCCTTCCATTCATATTTTAGAGACTCAGCTAAAGCTTGGGCCTCAGCATATTTTAAAAAGTGTTAGTGGCTACTAGTATTCAGCAAAATGGAAATACAAGGTTTACTGTTTGTGGGGACTTACCTCCTTCTCGAGTGGCGCCCCACCCGGTGATCCACACAGTGTTACCAGTTGGAAAATCATGTTGGGGAGCCGGCAAGCAAATGGGCCTGATGTAGTCGGAGTAGGTGACAGGACTGTCCAGCTCCATCAGTGCGATGTCATTGTCATAGGTGTATGCGTTGTAGTTAGGATGGGGTATGATCTGCTTCAGGTTCTTCTTCACCACGGCACTTCCAATCTTCCGCTGGGTGTGAAGGCCGAGGTAAGCTTCCCAAGTGCCAGGCTGGGAGAATCTGGGGACACACAACAAAACAGATCGCAAAGTTCATTCTCAATCTCGGATAACCATTAACAGACACATCATGTGGCACAAGCATCACATTAGAAAATTGATATGAAAAACCTGAGTGAGTCCTGGTGGTTCAGGCTGTTTCTTGTTACAGTTACTAGGCAGCGAGTGTGGCAGAGTATGTGATGACACAGACTGCACCCAAAGTAAACTGAATGTTTAAAAGCATTTATCAAAAAGGCAATAATTATTGTTCTGATAGAAAAATCTTTGTTATTTTAGAGAAAATACATAAATATCAACCTGCAGTAGAATATGTACTGTATAAAGACCTAAATTATCAATATGTTACTTTTGATGGCTCTAAATGTTGCTAATTGTGGTAGGAGAGAGAGCCATGGTCTAAAACATCTAAAACTTGCACTGGAGGCCTGAAAGGTTCCATGTGCATTAAATTATTCACGCACACATCCCAGCATTGTGTTGTTAGTAAAAACACAGAGTTCTAAGGTTTCACTTTGCATGTGACAAATTGTTTCCAGTCAAACTGCCGACTGGGTTGTTTTGTCCTAATGATCAAGTAATTTATTGAGGCCCTTCAGCATGTTTGTAAGTTTTTATCAGCTTAAATTTTTTCAAGACAAAGCTATGGAGTTTAACACCAATAGGTTTTGTTGTGTTTGTGTAAACACTGTATTTAACTGCATATGAGACTATTCATGGCCTTGAATGAGGATAAAATAATTCAAGTAGCTTAAGCACTTGGGAGACATCTTTCATTTGTGTAAAGATGGCCTGAAATAATGTGGCCCGGATAAAGATACATTGATAATGGACTTTAATGTCATTTTACTGTTGCACTAGTTTCAATTCCTTTTGGATAAGAGCATCTGCTAAATATTTGCAATATGAAAACTGAATGATCACCAGACATCTAAAAGTGTGTGAGCTGCAAACAGACGTCACTCTGGATTTCACTCCACCTTATTTATTCTGAGAGAGCTGCGAGTATGACTCTGATTTGTCACATTATGCAGAAAAATAAAGATTTCTAGTGGCCAGTGAGAACATCAAGCATAAAGTAAGATGCTACCTTGTCCTGCCGTCATCTTGCACACAGTGGGCAGCAGTGACAAGCCAGCGTGGACTGATGATGGACGCTCCGCACACGTGGCCGAAATTTTTGACATGGAGGCTGACCTGCCAGGGAAACTCCCCTTCTTCTGTATCCTGACCGCCCACAATACGTGACGTCTTGAACATACTCCTCCCGCAGTCTGCAAAAGAAACAATCAATCAGTCACACGGGTCGCTTGTTGCAACTTGTTGTGGTGCATGAAGTGAGTGGAAGTTCATATTTGTTTTGTCAAACAATGCAGGTGGAGTTTTTAATCTGAGACACGGTGCATGCACCCACTATGGTTTTGTTTGTGACATACCGCAATTCTCCTCGTCAGATCCATCTTCGCAGTCCTGTGTCCCGTCACATTCTGGGTTCACTTTACTGATGCATTTATTGTTTTTACATTTATATGTAAGATCAGTGCAGCTTACATCAGAGGCTACAGAGAGAGAGAGAGGGAACAACAACCAAATTCAAACTATGAAACAGACCCTGTGGGGATTCCAGTGTGGGGGGAATGTGTGTTTAATGTGTTTAAATGTGAAATTATCTTATCAGTAATTTCTCATTTGTACTGCAGTTTAAGTTGTTTGACACAAAGCAATGTTAGGATTCATTTGGAGTTGTGTTTGTGTCCACCTGATGAATGTAAATCAAAATACACTCTCCTTTTAGCTCTGTTTTGGTCACCAACTATCCACCAACTACTAAATATCTGGCTGCTAAACGCTCCACTGTGTTCACCAGCTAGTTGCCAACTTTGTATGTCTGCAATTTGGTGCTGAGCAGATAATGAATGAATACAGCTGCCATCTGCTGCAGGAAATTGGGGTTGGAGAGCATGGTGAGACTGAATCAAAAGCATAAATGTGCTGTAAAACCAAAACAATTTCGCGCAAGAGTCCACAAAATAGCTTAATAAGTCAATCAGCACAGGTGGGAGTTCCTGACACCAGTGACAAATTATTAATCTAGTTTTGAGAAAAATATGATTAAACAGAAATGAAAATACTGGATTCAGTGACACGTATGGAGACATTTTTGAAGTTCAGGAGAAAATCTGTCTTACTTCTGCCACAGTTGAGCTCATCTGACCCATCCCCACAGTCGTCCCTGCCGTCACAGCGATTCTTCTCAGAAACACATTTGTTATTCTTACATGCTATTTGTCCAGATTTACATCCACCTTAGAAAAACAAAAGAAACAGACAGGCATGAAAAACATGACTGAAAGCCTTTCAATGCTCATGTAAAATACGTCCTCCATCAGTGTCAACAGGTCTTACCACAGTTCAGCTCATCTGTGCGGTCTCCACAGTCATCTACGCCATCACATTTCCAGAACATGGGCTTACAAAATCCATTTTTACAACTGATATCCTTTGAACTGCACTCTGGAGGAAAACAGTTAAACTCATTTTTGTGTGCTAATGATATTGACAGTAATTAGAAAACGGTAAAATCAACAGTTTAATCTGAGTAAATAGTACTTACTGCAGTTTAATTCATCGCTCATGTCTCCACAGTCATTCCAGCCATCACACTTGAGCACTGACTTAATGCAGCGCTGATTTCTGCACTGGAACTGATTTGGACAAGCTGTGGATGACAGGGTTAACATGAGATACACTTGCCTAATTTTAAGAAATAATCAGCATCTGGGAGTCACTTACGGTCTTTGCTGTCAATGGCCTCAAACTCCGCATCAAAACCTCGGTCCACATAGGAAGCATCAGAGAAAAACGTCACGCTCATTGTGTTGGTGTTGCTGGTTTCTGCCACTGTTCCATCAGGCTTTTCTCCACACAGTCTGAGGATGAGAAGCAGTGACGCGCAAGCAGTGACATGTCCGCTCTCTTTATGTAATTCCTACGTGGTTTTTAGACATACAAGCATGGACTCACTTCTTTCCATTGACCTCCACGTAGTCTTTGCGACAGTCCTTACTGTTTTCCTGCCCAGGCTCAGACAAGAGGAACTTTTTGAACGTCACCTTCACCGCCTTACCAGCAGGAACCTTAATGATTGACAGAGACGAGTAACAACTAAGTGACATGCTGACATGAGACCTTCTGAGGAGCAAAGCAGAACAAAAACCTGTGTGAAACATATGATATGGCTGTGTAATGTGTTGATTAAGCGCCAACATCTTACCTGGATTGACCACTCACATCGAGTCCGAGGAGGATAGTAATTTGGGAAGTTGGGAGAAGAGAAGCTGCCTTTTTCTCCTGTCAACTGGCCACCGCATGTCGTACCTGTTAAATAAATATGTTAGTGTTAGCATTTGCCCAAATATCAAACATTTATGGTCCAGCTCATAACAAAGAGGCTCAAATGAGCTTCAATCACGGCTCACCCAAGCATTAGTCCCTACCTTTACTTCCACGTCGGACTTGTGAAACTTTTGCTCTGAAACCGGGGTAGTTCTTCAATTCATTTGTGGCCATCGTCACGAGCATGACATTACCAGATGACAGAAAGGTCAATGGGTCACTAGGTGAGTAGTACCCACACATCCTATAGAAAAAAACAAAACAGAGAACATAAATTTCCTATATGCACTGTTCAGTGATGTGATGGTTATAATCCAGTTTCATTTAAAACACATGTTCAGACAGTGGTTTCCACACCGTGTCCTAACAGCAAGCGAGCGTCCGATAGTCGCATTGCATGGCGTAATATCGGACGCTCGCTGTCCACACTGAATCCGTTTAACTGCCTTAAATTGATTCCAAAACAACATATTTTCATCGGATCTAACACCAGTGGAAGTACTTATGTGCAAAATGCTATTTCTGAGATTCTTCCTGCTAGTAAAGAATTAAAATCTCCACTGTACCTTGATTTTTACCACTGACCCAAAAAAAGTACATCACATTTTAGTCTTACAAGGCTGGTGCCTTTGACATGTGCCTTTCAGACTGCATGATGTTTTTCTGGTTGGGAAAGACAAATCACATTCTCAAATTTTAGACTAAACTGTCATTTTGCAAGAGCTATTATTCAGAATCAGAATGAGAATCAGCTTTATTGGCCAGGTGTGTGTATACATGCAAGGAATTTGACTCCGGTTTTTCTTTGCTCTCAATGTACTTACACAGAAATAGATATACAGTTTAAAACAAAGACAACGAGCTCGACAAGGTAAACATAAACATTAAACTACTATGTACAGATATAAACATATATTAAAAAATCCAGCATATTCCAGCATGAGGCTTAACCCAGGCAATGTTAGGCAACTGTACCTTTATGTACAGTATAAGGGTCCATCAAAAGCACAGCATCTGACCAGCAGAGGGCCTTACATACAAGATACAGTCCTCTCTATCCAAATCTAAAAGTGTGTGCACTGTATGAAAATGAAAAGAGTGCAGAAGGCAGGTGTGTTATTTATCTGCTTGAACCCGTATTAAGATGAGGCAAAGGGGCAAACTCACTCTTCCATAACGCGGCTCTCAATGGCCACCAGGGAGTCGTAGATTTTGACAAAGTCATTCTTGCAATTCTCTTCCAGATTCATCGTATCAAACTCAAGCTTGATGACATAGTTGGGGTCTGCTCTCAGCTGCCACTGGAGGAAGGTGTTGGCGGGATAAGGACGGTCGGGGAAGCCAGGGGACTGGATCTGCCCTATGTGATTGGTCTTTGTATGTTCTGAAAACCTGAAAAAATCTGACACAGAAACAATGACTTTTAGAGGTGTTCACATTCAACTTTGTAAATCACTGCCATGGGACGGCAGTAGCCCACTTATCTCAATGCAAATGAAATAACGACGTGTTTGCAAACTGATATCACTGCGCTAATATTTACTATACAAATGCCCAACTGCACATTGCCATGCAACTGTGACCTCTGTCTAAAATTTGTACTTACAGTTTTTGCCAAATAAAGAGACATAATAATTTGCATGCCTTTCACACACTTTTTCAGTCTTGTACACTCCTTCTAAAGTCTTGCTTTTCTCATTAAAACTCATTAGGGAGAACCACAAAAACTGCATAACCAAATATGACTAGATTACGTGTTTATCATGCCAGTCAGAATGTTATTTTCTGAAGAATATAAATTACATAATTCTTCATTCTTGCTGGGTAGACAGATAAGCTGCAAACAAAAACCTATTTGTTGTCAGCTAACTGTATGTCAGTCCTAATGGAACAAATAAGCAGTAATCAATTATGTAATCAAACAGCCAATAATCAATTATGGTCTCGGTTATGGTATCATGTTCCAAACATGACTTTTATTGTGTGCGGTCTTCTGTGTATATAGAGGAGTTGTCAGAGATGATTCTAGTAGAATAAATGATAGATGCAAGCTGAGCACTTACTTCTGAATGACGTTGTAAACAAGCGGGCATCAAGTGCTGTGAGATGAAACACAAAAACAAAGAACACAGACATAACTTAGATGAGGATATTGACACTGAAAAAGTCCACAACCAGAATGTGACAATTCATTCTACAACAAATCACAAACAAAACAGCATGATGGATATGGACTGAATCACAAAAGACAGTAGTGTGGCCTTCAGCTGCTTTGACTCTACCTGAGGACACCACATCTTCAAGGTACAGAGAGTTGCCAGGTCTGTTCACGGAACGCCCCCATTTGTCCACTAGCTTATCCATTGAAGACATGGCGTTGTCAACAGCTGCTTCTTGGCCCGCAGGGACTCTGAACTCAGACAGGTAGTAGGCAATAACGCTGCCTTCACTAGGAGCAATGAGACAAGAATGAAATAGTATAGAGGTGGAGCAGGGTAAAAACAAAATGTCACTGTACTAACAGGGTCAGACGGATGCATGGGCGCTGATATATTAGGCTCTTATTGGTCTTATATTCAATACTGTAAATTCGTCAATGATGTCAGTAATATAATGGCTTAGCTCTTTCCCAACCACAACTATGTAAAAATGGTCTTGTGAAAATGTATTCTTCGCAGAGTTTCTTTAAATAATAGCTGTTAAAGGTGTAGTCTACGATTCTAATCCAAAACAGTTTTTGTCAAATTCAGTGAATATCTCCTCACGGTCTGCTAGCTTTGCGTTCTGTGTGTGCGCTGAAAAAAACAGTTCGGTGTTCATACACAGCCCTGGCTCTGTGAACGGGAAACAAATAGAGTGACTCGGGTAGAGCCACCAATCCAGGTCGTCAAATATTGACGCTTTAGCCGCGTTTCCACTAAACGCTTCGGTATAATATGTCACAACTTGTGCTCGTGCACAAGACAAACTAATGCTGTGAGTTACTCGCACAAGTCTGAACCTGTTGAGTTCAAATATCAACAAGCTTTCTCCAGAATCATAGACTACACCTTTAATGTAGCTACAATAATTTTCAATGGAGTTGTAGTGTCGCCTGGTCGAACTTTTAATTCAGTAACACATTATTCTTTTTTATGAATTATGTCTTTGTGTTTGTGGATCTTATTTTTCTATACCATGGCTCTATACTCTGACCACATTGCCATTTGGGTTTATGTTACAGACTGTTGTAATTTGAACTGAACTGAAACACAGAGGGTAACAGTAAATCCCATCCATTTTTGGCTATGAAAATGTTCTTCAAAAAACACTGGCATTCAAAAGCATATAGCGCGGTCCTCTGAACTTGCAAGTTTAATAACAGAAATTGTTTAGAAATGAGTGTGTTAGAAGTGGTGGTAATATTAGATCTGCATGCATCCACACCAAAAACAATCACTTGTTCAGTTAAATCTGTTTTTGAGATATCCTGCTAACCAACACACAGACAGACAAACAGGAATGGACTCATGCCCCTCCTGGTAGAGGTAATAATAAAGGAGTGAATTAAAGCTTATTATGAACCCCTTATTACTTCAACTTCACTGCCATACCTGAAAGCCTGAACTGTAGAACCAACATAGTATTTGGCCAACTGTGGACTTTTGGAAAAGATGAGTTTAAGCTGAAAGAGACAGAAGCAAAATCACATCCGAGTATTAACGAAGGCTGTTTGAAAAGACCAAAAAACAACTGTTGACACGCAGATGAATTTCATTTTTGGGGACAGGGCAGTGGTGTGTAGGTGTGTAGGCC
Organism: Oplegnathus fasciatus; assembly: GCA_003416845.1. NCBI lineage: Eukaryota > Metazoa > Chordata > Actinopteri > Centrarchiformes > Oplegnathidae > Oplegnathus > Oplegnathus fasciatus. Next base: position 514,239 of record NTHP01000354.1, on the reverse strand, counting down.
TGAACAGCCATCTTACCTGTGAAGTCACCTGCTTCGCCAGCACCTTGAACTCGGAGCTGTTGGAGTTCTCGTAGGCATCTTCAAAAACCTGGTTGGTGATCCGCATGGAGCCGCTGTACATCCTCTTGACCCGCACATCTTTACGGACTGCAGGATCACACAGACAAGACTGAAGATACACACCCACACTCTTATGGCATACGAGTTCAGTTTACTTTATCTCCTTCTGTTTTTTTAAGTGTTAGTGCTGTGGCTTCTCATCTGATTTGGGCTTTGTTAACTTTTCTTTCTTTGTCACAAAATTTCTTTCCTTCCATCTTTTGAGTTGTGAAGTTTTAAGTCCCCAGGTGTACTTCTTTCAACAGACGTAGCTTTAATCTCTCCTTCTAGGTTTCAGTCATTTGCATGTGCAAATAATCAAACAGCATAAAGGTGCATTGAGCTCTAACTTGCCTATGAACATTCATGGTTTATCAAAAACGTGTATGCTCATGTGTTTTTGTTATTTAATGAGAAGAAATTTAAAGAGGACAGCAAATGTACGCTTTCTCTTTCTTTCGATCTATATCTTTTACCTCCACCAACGAAGTCTGTTTTTTGGTCCTCTTTGTTTGTTAACAAGATTTTGAAAAATTTCTTCACAATGTGCAAAAGGGCCTGTTTGAACTGTTTTCTCATCATCTGCTACATAAACATGAATCAAAACAACCTGGCAAATCTAATATTTTTCTATCACCTGGGAGTATTTTGACGCACATTTGATACTAGATTTCTTTCTTTTTTTTTTTAAACAACAAATTTAGAAGACTGCGGATTGGTGGAAGTGTCTGCTCTCTAAGTACTCTGCAAAGGACACATAAAAAATAACATATATACAATTTCACAAAAAGGGGCTCTTACAGTGGAAATGCCAGACCAGCAGTCCGGTCATAAGTGCAATAACAGCAGCAAAGATCACCACACCGATCACAGCCCCAACTTTTCCTGGACCCTTTTTCTTCTCAAGCTTTTTGTTATCTGATGCTGGCAGGAACTGGACAGAGGTGTCCCAGTCTTTGTCCTAGAAGACAGACAGACAGACAGACAGACAGACAGACAGTTGTATGGGTGAATGAATGATCAATATATATAACATTGAAGGGCCTATATTAAGTTGACAAAAACCTCTAAATACTAATTCTAACCATTTCACAGGAGGGTGAAGACATTTATGGACATAAACCTGCCAAAGTTTTTCCCCAAGGATGTCCCTTTATTGACACTGTTGATTTTGTTTGTTCTTTAAGACAGAATAGAAGCAGCTGACTTTTCTCTACTAGAGTCGGGTAGATAATCAACTGAAGATAAGTGACAGCAGCAGACAGCAAGTAGGTACTTGTGTATTTTAGGAGTGTCCCTGCCTGTGGTGACCAACAGAATTAGGGTCTCAATCAGAAGAACTTTGCAACTGTGCTCTGAAATATGAAATACAAAATGCTTTTCTTTGACTAATAACTGTTCATGGGAAAACAAAACAAACAAATTTTCATTCCAAAATGTTCAAAGAAAGGACAGTTTCAGTCTCTGGTACTGTTAATGAATTAGAGGGGAATTTCATGCTTGAGTCACTACTACGTGGTTACCTTTAAGAGGTGAGGCAGAGGGGGGAGGGAGTACAAAGGTTTCACCATGTAAAATCCTGTCAAACCTGCTGGGACCAAACCACTCGCAGATCTGAAGTCGAACACAACAAGTTTTTGTGAGTGCTCGCTGTACTATAGTATAAAATTAAAAGGTCCCAGAAAAACTGGACTACTTCACGGGCCAACAAAAGACAATCTTAAAGCTTTGGGATGTTTAAAACAAAACAAAACATTCCTATGACTTTTTGTGCTTGTCAGTTTTACAGTTACAAGGAGCTTACTGGAAGATCATTAACACCATTAACTGCTTTATGGACCAACACTTTCTTTATGCCTGTATAAACCTGATACTCATGAATGACAAGAACGCATCAAACTGTAACTATGAGCGCCCGGCAACATGCATTAAAATGCAGTGCCTTGACGGTATGGTTATTTTCAAAGAGTGGGTATTACATTCGTCTATCTAAGTCTAAATCAAATTATCATTTTAAAAGGCTCAGGGCAGAGTCTGGTGAACAGATATTCCCTCCAATTTTCCTGTGTATTGTTCCGTTTTGTTTATTGACTAAATATCACATGCATCATGCATTCACTGCCCGAGGTGTTTCTTACAAGTTACAAGCTACAAATTAAAAAGGGAAATAGATTCTAAATCAAGAAACAGAGAGAACAGATGAACAAGTTTTCCTGAGTACAAATCTTTTTCAAAATAACCAGAACTTTTTATGAAGTCTGAGATTTAAGTGTAAATCTCTGGTGGGCTTGTAAGCAATGTGTCTGTGTCCATATGGTTCAATCAATATCATCATCATAAAAAATGTTTTATACACACCAAACTCAAATTATATTCCTTACAACATCAAATACCTAATTTTGTCCGTCTTTAACAGCAATTTGCTTATTTTTCTTGTGGACAACAGAAATGTCAATCTTCATGACATCATGAAATCATAATATGTTTAAAATGGCACTGAATTATTACCCAGCCTCAGTGTGAATGACTCAAACAAGCTTAGCACAGCAACTTTGCTGCTGAATATTCCTCAGATCTGCTCCATTGTGCACTGGAGGACAAATCCCCTGAGATTGAAGGGCATTTTTCACATAATGCCTTGTATTTATCACCATACTCTGATGCTGTGGAGTAATCTCGAATGGATGTTAGTCTACAGAAGAGAAGAGAAGGACTCAAGTGAACAAGTCACAACAGGGCGGAGGAACCTGGAGGAATTCAGGCATTAGCTCCACCATGGCTGGAGGACCTTCACTGATGAAGCTCACCAGCCCAAATGTTTTCGAGTCAAGGATCCCAGAGAGAAAGTCATTTTAAAGGTTGAAGGGTTTGGGAGTATTAGCTACGGTATACTGCAGGTGGGAAGACGCCTCAATACATTTTTTTTCATTCTGCTTAATTCTTGGAAATAAGGTACCAGAGAAAAGGAGTAAGGCGTGTGCAGCATCTCGGGGCCTGTTTGTTGATATGATATCTCAAAAACCAGTTACATTTACAAGGAAATGTGTTTGAAAGCTATACTATGAGCCAAAGAACATACAACCCAAGCTTTTACAAAAGGATTTCTTATGATTTCTGCTATTTTTTCATGAACTACTGCTCTTACTTGAATGAAACCCCCCCCCGATATATGTATCCTATAACTGTCTATCACAATGTGTACACTGATATTTATCCAGATGCAGATTACAGATTTTCTTGTATTAAAATGACACATTTGGGGGATTTAGGGTATTTGCTCTTTGAGTGCTCATGAATCTAAAGGTAACACTTTAGGTATTTTTTTTTTATTTTTTTTTTTACATGGGAATAACAAGTTTAAAAGTTCTGCCAAAAATACCAAATTAAAGTGCTAGCACAGCTTCTAATCAGTACAGAACCAGATGCTTGGCAAAGAAATGAAAGCAGGTTTTCTCAGCTTCTAAGTGCTGGATTTGTTTTTCACTTAGAAACATGTTTGTCTTTAGGCAAACCAGCATGTTGGTGATACGAGTGGCTGAGACTTGTATGGTTGTATACACTGACATCCTTTCAAGTGTTGTATGTTATGTGTGGAATGAAAACACAAGTGACCTATCTACTTCATGTCTGACAGGTTTGCTTTTGGTTCATTTACCTATAGCCCACACTTATTTAATTCTTTTAAGTTTGTCTCTGCAGCAGTTTGGTTCACTTCCTGTCAGTCTGATGCTCCCCACTGTCCCACAAATATGCACCAATGTTAGGAAAGAGGTGGAACTCTTTTCATAGAACCACAAACATCTAATCAACATTTAACAGGATAAAACACAGCATCCACCTAAGTTGCCTAGCCTCCATGTAGGCTGTACAGAAGTACAAGTTTCTTACCGAGTTTGGGGTGTATCTCAGTCCACTGTCCATGTAGTCCATCAGGGGTCACTGCCTGGACTAAGCTGTTAAAATTAAAACCAAAACGCCCTCGAACACCTGAACTACTTCTTTTCTCTTCTTCTCTTCTCTTCTTGTTTATTTCTTTCACTGGAAGTAGTTTCTGATGCTGCCCACAGGCTGTCTGTCGAGGTGAACCTGCAGGCCTGGTCGCCAAGAGATGATTCTTGTGTTTGTCAACTAATTCAACCTGCGAGCAAAGAAATCCACACAAGAAAACAGGTTACAGCGAAGAAAAATGTCCTCTGGTGTTTTTAAAAGAAGGCTCCTCTCCGGTCGAGATGTTCTCGAGTATCTGACCAGAATATGTCGCCTGCCTGTGTGACTCCAACGGAGGGAAACTGGACGAAACAGCAGCGAAAAAAAAGTTTTTCCGGGAGCTTCGGGTTTCTGCGGGCGTGTCTCCACCCCGTATACACCTGTGGCGACTTCCTGTTTACCTGCCACAGGTGAGGACAACTATGTTTTTTAATTCCCTTTTATGGAAAACTAGAAGACTACAGAAAAGCGCCATTAACTCGATTATAATACAGTTATAGTGCTGAGTTTACAGTTTGTTGTAGTGTTTTGAAGCAGCTGCGGGCTATATTTCACCCTGGACACAATTTCAAGGAGTTGTAATCGACTTAAAAAAAAAAAAAATGTTTTTATTCAGTCGAATATTGATATAGTAAGGGTTTCATTCAGGGTATTTTTAGTATCAGTCATGTGATCCTATCTGGGCTTCACACTTCACATTGCAATGCAACGATGGCGATGACTCACCTGTGCTGAATCACCTCCCTCCTTTTTTTTTTTTTACATGCACGATGACACATACGTTTCTGTTTGAGAAAACGGCATCTCCCCTTAACGGAAATTCCCCCAATAAGTGTGGATCAAATGGATCAATATTTCCGATTTGTAAGTAATTTCAGAGGCTGTGCTATCAATCCTCCGAACACAGGCGGATTGATACAACTAGGCAGCACTATTTATTCTGCACTACATGCAGGGCAACCATGGGCCTTTCCAAACGTTCCTCAAACACCTTTGAATTAAGATTAATCATATTTTAGTCCAAACACACACACCCTTAAAATAATATAGAGCTGAAACGTTGATTAATTGATAAATGGAAAATTAATTGGCAACTGTTTTGATAATCGTTTAATCATTTAAGTCAAAAATCCTCTGGATTGTGAATATTTGCTGGTTGTCTTTGTCTTCTATATTTAACCAAATAGTTTTGGCTTTTGGACTGTTGATCGGACAAAGCAATCAATTTGAATATTGATATTGATTAATTTGACTTGTTTTATGTACTTAACAATTAATTGAAATAATAATTAATAGATTAATTGAGAATGAAAATAATTGTTGTT
>NTHP01000354.1:467590-507050 GCA_003416845.1 Oplegnathus fasciatus | reverse complement strand
TTTATTGTGAATTGTCGGCTGTACTGACTTTATTTTTGTTGCTACTGTCTAAAAGTAAAATCATGATCAGCATTAATGAATCATTAGCTGATGATTTGCAAAGATATCATTATGTTATGACTTTACTTGGTGAGGCACATGACTATTAACTCATTGTTAAATACATATGTGGTTATGGTTTCAACCCATTGTGGTAATTAACACATGAATTTATATGATTAATGCTAGATGTTGATAGGGAATTAATCCATGATGGCAGACTTTATTAATAGTAAGTCATATGAGTCAGTCTGTTAATCAGTTAGACTCTTTATTAGTTGCTGATGTGGTAAACATTAATGCATGGCTTAGTTCTTCGTGTGTCATACATTAACTCATGATGATCTGTGCATTAGTTCAGCATTAATGAATGCATATTAGTGCACCAGTATTGTAAAGTGTTACCAAAATAATACGTGATATAAAAATAACTTAAGCATTTTGGACTTACTATCTAATCTATCCTTCCATCCATCCATGAAAAAACGACACATTCATATGGAAGTTGTGAGTTTATTGATGTGTATCCACCCTGTAACCATAAATCTGTTTCCATTGGTGTCAATCATTTTTTTTAAAATCACTAATATGCATATTAGTTCCCAGTCCCCTCCCACAATCAAGCAGGCAGTTACAAGATTGAAGCCGTTTGGGTGCATAGTGAGACAGTCACATACAGAGATACTGTCACAGGAAGAGAAAAAATAGAAAACAAGAAAACAAGAAAACAAACTTAAAAATATATATCATATCATTTCATATAAGAACAATGCACACCACAGGTAATCCTCCGGAGAAAAGCCATGATTGCAACATCAACTATACAGGCATACAAAGACAATACTAAGAGAGAGAGAGAGAAAAGAGGATTCTAGGATTCAGTTTACTTGTTTGTGTCAGTCTCTACCTGTAAAAATACACAAGTTAGCTTTTTTTCAGAAACCAGCTCTCCAAGCCTTGTCTTTCTGTGTGTCTCTGTCTGCCTGCACAGCCCTCCAGCTCTAGCTCGTCTTCAATTGGCTTTGATCCAGGGCCGGCCCAAGCCTTTCTGGGTACCCAAATCCCAAAATCCAGATTGCAAAATTTATTATAGTGCCCCCAAATCCTACCTTCCAAAATTATTTGTTACAATCCCCAAATTTGGTATATTCAGGTTCAGAAAAAACTTTGTCCGTTTTTGGCATTTGTTGTGGTCCCAGAATTAGTTATAGAATCCCCAAATCCACCAAAATTTGTACATTTTCACTTAATTTGAGGGCATCCTGGTAGCAGATGGGCCCGAAGCAGCTGCTTACTTTGTTTGTGCCTCTGGGCCGGCCCTGTTTTGATCTATCAGACTGTTCTGAGCTTTATGACCAGCAAAGCCAACAGTTGCTCCAATAATGTGTGTGTACATCATCCCCAAAAGTAACTTTTCTGGTACTTGGTTTTTGCTTCAGATAATTTGTGCAAAAAGTAATAAACAAAAAACAAACCAAAAAACAACACTTGTTTGTCGGTTTGTAGCATGTCATCATTTTGACAGTGCACTAAAATCAAAGCCACATAGGAACCTGTCAGGTACATAGTATGGAAAAAAAGCTTCCACGATACATTCAACTATGTAACACATGTCAATAGGTATTACTTAATCTATTGATTTATACTGTTTCCCTATTGATAAAAGGTTGTGTTTGTGTGTAGGAGGGGATATATTATCACATTCACTTAGTAAGGGTTCAGAGTAGGTTTTGTGTGATGTGTTTGAGCTGGGGGTCTGTGCACACCTTCACCTTCCCCGACTCTTTCTAACAGTGTGCCTGCAAACACAACTCATTACCACCAAGCTAAGAACCCTAACAAGACTCATAACCTCTTCCTTGGGAAAAAAAGGTGGAATAAAAACATCTACTCTTATATATATTTAAACTGTATATGTATATTTTGTCTGTTATCATAACAAAGAACAGAAAGTAAATAATTCATGATTTCATTTTTTTCTCATTTGTTGTTTCACTATACATTTTAATTGGTACAAAGAACCTTCATATACAAGCAATCTATTGAGAGGAAAAAGAACAAAATAAAACACCAATTCTTTTTGAGAAAACCATCAGAAACTGCATGAATGACACTTGCATGATGGAAAACTAAAGCGTAGTGTCTGGTATGCTGGTTTGATGATGGCTACTCAAAAACATTTAAATTTTGCTTGATTTGCCTTTCACTGTCAAAAATAAAGAAAATGTCTGAAGAAATGTTATACATCTTGATCTGAGATAGCTGTATTGATAATTACAGAGAAATCTGCAGAATCACATTTTCCATAATGCAAAATGGCAGATACATCACCTTTTCAAAAGAAACATGATCAAAAAGAGCTCTATAGTACAATAGTAGCAGTAGTAGAAGTAGTAGCATTATTTAAGGATTGTTTTGAACAAACCAGTAAATGGAGTTTGGATGTATGCAAATGATTTTAACAATAGCATATGTTATTGGTCAGTAGTATGTTCCCCCTCGGTTGCTGTCCTCTGTCAGACTCCACAGCGCCCCCTGTAGGCTCTGGTTAGATTTGCATCTGCTCCAGGTATTTGTAGGTGGGGTTTTCGTAGCCGTGGTTCTGCATCTTGCTGAGGTGGCGTTCCTCGGGTGTCAGCATGGGGTCAACCTGTTAGATAGACACACAACACTCAAAATGGCTGACCTCAACAAGGGCAGAATGCATCGACATCTCATCTCCAGAAGGCACAACATGCTGTGTGTGTCATATTCAAATGCTGCAAGGACAATAATCTAATTTGCCTTGCATTTACCCAAGCTCCATGTACATAAGACATGATAATTTAATCTAAATCTGACACTTGGAATAAGATGGATAGCAGTTCATGGAGAGGACTGGGGTGTGCGGTTTATACCCTCTGCCCAAATCTCCATCCTCTGCACCAAATAACAGGTGGCTTACCTCCACGATACCATGACTGATGGTGCCATATTGCCTCTTCCTCAAAAGCACCAGACTGATCACAATCACAGTTGCTATGGCCACCGCGATCACCAGCAAGCCAATCAGTGCATTGCTCCCGAAGCTGAAGTCCTCTCCCAGAGGGCGGTAGGACTCCTAACGGGTAGAACGAGAGAGAGGAAGACAGGGAGAGCAACAGTGAGGAGACAATACATTCACAGCTGACCAGCAATAAGCAATAAAAAGGGACTGTTTCAACTGTTGTATCATGCTGTTATAGGATCTTTTCAAATAAAGCTCATGTCCAGCCATCTAAAAAAGTATGTGGACCAATGAACCATTTTTAAAGGGAAATTCCGGCAGTTGTCAACCTGGGTCTTATTTTCGTATTCTTATTTCCATTATGAACAGTGACCATGATAACATTAATAACTACATTTAACATCTGCAATTTGGAAACTTGCTGACACAAACTATCTTCTTGTCTCTAACATGCACACATGCTAAATCAAGAATGAGCCTCACACTAATAAACAACCCAGCGTCCGCACATGACTACAGCAGCTGTCAAGTTGCTATGCCGTGCAGTTCACTTCAATAGCTACAGTGATTTCCACAGCAACTTGCAATAACTATCCATGTTCACGTTCAGGCGGACTCAAAGGAACTGTTCGCAATGATTTCTGTTAATTTGAAGTTATTTGGAAAGCTGTAGTAGGCTTGCACTCCTTGCCCTGATCAATATTGTTCTTGTTGGAATCTGTGTTCCCAAATATCTACAGCAGAGGCAGTGATTAAATTGTTATCATGATCAATAGTCATAATGGAAAGATATAAGATTAGCATCCAGGTTGACACATACAAGAATTTCCCTTTAAAGTACAAGCCAGTTATTTATTTACAAGAAGAGAGACAACTCATTTGAGACAAATAAAATTGGACTATTCTGCTTCAGGAAAACTTTATCTCGATTTCAACTTTGCCAAGCATGGATTGTAGGAGGAGAATTAACCCTTTGTTCTCATGTTATTTTATAAAACCAGTGAAACAGGGACAACATCCCTTTTGGCAGAGGACCTGTAAGACATGATTGACTTGTGAATAGTGTGTACACACGCATGAAATGTGATCATGCATGTGTATTGTGTAATATGTAAGATTGTGTAATATCTTGGCCAATTCAGTAAATACACACAACCACAGTCACCTATACTCATCTTCACAATGTAATCTGGCACATATGACACAAACTAATCATATGTGGACAGCCACTGGGGATTTTTTTTACTGCTCATCCTCACACATAAACTGAGCACACTCAGCTTGTGTGGATTCACATTCATCTTATGAACTGAGATTTTCAATGTGTACATTCAGATACATTCACATAACAAACATGCACCCATGCAGAAATAACCAAAACGTATTAGCCTGAACTGAAAACTTTAAAAAACAACAGAGGGGGTTCGGAGTCTTTTCCAAAGCTGTGTTTTTATTTACTTTTTTTGCAGTTATCAGCTGCAGAACTGGTGTCTTTGCACACTCCCACACTCCCTCCTTCTTTCATCTTCTCCCCACTACTGATAACTACAGTTCCCCAGAGAGCCCTGTGGAGGGCGCCGCTATACTCACCAGCTCATCATCATGCATAACGCTGACTCTCTCTGCACTGTAAACCACTTCTTTAACATCCAGAGACTCATCAATCACCTGTCAACACAGACAGGGGAGCCCAGGTTACACTCACCACAATGTGTGTGAGATCGTATGTATGCGAGATAGATAGGGAGAGAAAGAGAGAGATAGGCAGGCGGAGAGCAAGAGGGTGTGAATGTGCAGCGAAGTAAACTGTAAGGATTATCTGTGTTTGGATGATGATACACTTGGAGCTGTCTTGTACATACTGGAAGGAGAGAGGGAGGGGGTTTGCAAGCATCAACAACAGACTCTCTTCTAGGCACACATTTAACATGTCTTTCTAAACAGACTGTCAGCCACTCATTACTGAGAGCTCTAATCTTAAGAAGAAGCGCTGTGAGTGGAAGAGGGTGTGTTTAGGAGGCAGAAACAAAATCTGCTGTTTGAGACAGAGCAGTCCAGAGTCTGTTTCTCATAATAAAATAATCACGATAAACAGTTTAGGTGTCACCACCATTTGTTATTTTTAACCTCAGATTGCTCCGTCTTTGAAGACTAGCATTTCCAAAAAGAAACATGCATGCATTTAAAAACTTGCATGACTCATATTCACACACACAAATACACAGCTTTGCAGTTGGTGTTGGATTAGCATGCGAAACACAGCACACATTCAGCAGCCAAGCATCGTTTGAAAATCCATGAGGAGGAATGGTGTGTCTGGCAAAGAAAAGAAGCATGCGATGACTGCCGAACAAAGTGTGGAGTTGATCTGAATGAGGGTCGGTTGGCAGAGGCCGGAGAGAGACACGCAAATAGCCCAGTGTGAGATAGTTGTAACTATGACAACATAGTTACTGGAACAATCTGACTCATTAAAAGCTGAACTTAAGAGAGCTATGTGAAAGCGTTGTATGTACTCATCATTTTCAATCATCAGCACAATTGCCTTGACCTGAGGTCGTGGTAATGAAATTAAACTGTCAAGACAGACAGGATATTTAACGCTGGGGAATACAATTTAACATCTTTCTACAATTTGTCCTATGTTTCTGCTTTAACAATGCTGCTCTCAGTTCATGTGTTCAGCAAGTTAGAAAGTTAAATATGGTTTGAGGCACAAACAGAATAACAAAGTGACAACGAAGCTCTTACCACATTGTCGCTGATCTTGGGTTTGCTGTTGATGATTCTCTCCTCAGCACCTATCAGACCGTCTAAACCAGACATGGCGGAGCCTGCAGGAGGTGAAGGAGCACAGTCAATAACAGCAGAGCAGCACAAACAAACAAACAAACAGGGATGGTGGTATTGGTGGTGGACAGCTGCACATAGCTATCCAGCTCTTTTCCTTACAACTGTCGCCTCAGTCTCCTTAGTGCGCTGGTGACAACAAAGCCCTTTCTTCCATTCAGCACAGTGTGAGCACTGTGAAGCCAACATGACACTGACCTTACATTTTCTACAAAGGCCCTCTCAAAGTGGTGTTTTGCATATAGCGGTAGTTTCTCTGTAAACATCCAGTTACATGCATTGACCCACTAAATGAAACCCCTCCAAACAATTATCAGCCATCCTGGCATTATATATCCCTCACTCCATGGTCAAAACTCTGCATCACTGTAGTTCCTCATCTACAAATCCTTCATTGTCCTTTGAGATTTTAGCAGATGATCATTTTTTAAAACCCCTGTGGGTTTCAGTAAGTGGCGAAGCCAAAAACTGGGCCAGAGTGTCAAATATGCATGTTAGACTGATGGTTTTGAAATAGGCATAGGATCTATTAATATACACACACCAGATATGCCATGAATAAATCAAGAACTGAGAGAGGAGAGAGCGAGCGAGGCAGTGAGGGCAAGGTCCTGAACAATGTACAGCAGCGATGAGTCTGGCGTCGGCTTATTGTCTGCTGCCGCTAGTCAGCCAATGCCAGCGCTTAAGATTAGTACAATTACCTTTGGATTAAGTGAGGAACAATGATGTGTGTTTACAAGCCTCATTCAGCAGAAATGACGTCTGAAACTCTGGCAGGTTATCAGATGGTACTGCAGGGTGCACATAGCATCGCAGTCAACCACAATATCACAGCACAATGGGAATGACCTCTATTGGAGCAATGTGGCCTCTCATATGCATGGATTTGAAAAAGTGCTGAAACAATTAGTCCATTAATTGATTAGTCAATCGACAGAAAATTAGCTGACAATTAATCGTTTAAGTCATTGTGGATATGTGGAACAATCTGGAAAATCTTGATGGGCATTTTTCCACTATTCCCTGACATTTTAAAGATTATAGATTAATAGAGCAAATAATGGATGGATTTGTACATAATGAAAATAATCCTTAGTTGCAGCACAACTGTAGGTTGGACAAGTACAACGCAAAGTCAACAGCATATACAGCGGGTTCTGTGGAAGTTCTACAGAAAAAACAGCAGGGGAGGTTGTGCATCCATTTTTAAAAAAAAATCAATACATAATTTAGATTCAACAATTAGTGGAAGGTGTCTCTGTGTTCACTGAGTAAGATCACAAGGTTAAGCCCAGATCAGACAAAACAGGTGACGTAACCACATCCCTGTCTCAGGTCTCGGAGGACAAATTGGGCCAATTTAGACTGGGCTGTGGGTCAGCAGCGGAAACACTGAGCCTCAGACAGTGCTACTAAATCACACAGCTCCTATCAGGAAGAGGGCGACTGATGAGGGGAATGAGTGTAGGGGTGGGGGAATAATTAAGTAAGGTGCTTTGACAAATGTACTGAGGACAGGATGACAGCGAACACACGACTAAAGAGTCTCTCTGAGAGGGAGCTGGCTGTGACCTATCTCTACCAGACTCAGAAGCCACTGACTTTGCTATTCAGCATGAGGTGATAATCCTAGTATGATGAAAAGCATGAGAGCAACTGAAACCCAACCACGCAGCCCACATGAGTCATCAAAAAAAGTAGAAAATTAACCACCAGATGGCCTCTGATAAAATAGAAATGATGGGAGAGAGAGGATCCCAAATAGCACCAAGGGAAAGGAGAACAGTGGGACAAAATAATAGATGGGAATGGCTTGGGAAATGAGGAAGGGAGGTGGGGGGGCAGAAAAACAAGACCCAACAGAGGCACCAACCTTTCTTGAAGGCACGTGGGGAGTCTGATAGATCGCCTTGGCATTAGAAATGAGCAACAGAAAAAAAGAAGAACAGAAAAGGGGAAGGAGAGAAGAGAGAAAACTTAGGTGAGAAGAGAAAAGGCAGGATTATCAAGATGTGTTAATTGATTAGGAAAAGAGCCCAGCAGGGAAGAGTCCAAAAATAAATTCGAGACATAACCAAACTCAAAAAAGGGAGCCATTTCAAAATTGGCTAGCTCTGTCTAAGCCCTCTGGGGTGTTGGCATGTATATTAAATGTTCCTTGGGGATTTACTTGTAATTTGCCTTCATCTTGCTGGAAATGTTCCATCCATCACTTTTTTCTCTCCTTGAGGATTCAATCTTTTGTTTGGCACAAATGTGACAAAGAAGAGAACCATAACTGCTCATTTTTGCCCCTAAGCTTTTGGCTCCAGCTCAGCACCAAAGCCTGAGGCTTTGTGCGTTTATCTGAACTTCAGTAGTGCTGTGTTGAAGGCTTGGCCACAGGGAACTGTGCAGGCACAGATAAGTCCAAAGCCATGGCTCCACAGCACATTTGCATCGGCATAAAACACATTGTAAACCTATTCTCCCTCACTGTGCAACAGTTCTGGCGTGCTTCGTCACCAATGTCCTTCAGAAAGACTTCCGTGTATGGCCTATTGTTCTCCACACAGCCACAGTGTTGTTCATGATGCTGCTTGTGACTGTGTCTGAGGCTGGAGCTGCTCACCCTCTGGCTCCGAACGGGACCCCAGGGATGTGACCTGGAAGGGGCGGTAGGGTTTGCCCTCGGACACGGGGTCTTCCACGCTCTCCTCTGACGACACGGTGACATCTGGTTGTGATTCAGAGATAGATGACAGGAACTGGTCCATGTCAGCTTTCTGCTCCTGGAGTAGCTCATCTGTATGAAAGGGCAAATGACAAAGCGTGAGAAGGCCTGGAACATGCCAACAACTGTCAACCTGGGACATGGCAGCAATGTGCAAAATGAGAGTTTCACAATTACTGTTAACATTCTTTTTCAAACAGAGCTGCTACAAGAGAGACGTCTGTTCCCATTTCTGCTAACTACCAATTAGTATTTTTCTGAGAGCTATTTTCCGTGTAAATCTGCACATCTCCCAACAGGATGCTGCATGGTGAAAGCTGTGACCCAGTTCTGTCACGAAACTTGCTCCACTTTAATCTGTGTTGCAACACCATGCTATGGTTCCTTTAATGAACCAAAGGAAACAAAAGAAAATAATAAAACATGCTGGACATTGTCTGTCTTAAATTGTACCACTAGAGATGAATACATCCCAGTTTCCTGCTTTAGATCTAATTGTAAAAACGAGAGCTGTTGAGCAGAGACCATTAAAAACAGAGAGTAGTAGCTGTATTTAATTCCCCTTCACAGATTCATATTGAGAAAAGAAAATACTTTTCTCTCTGTCTCTGACAACTGGTTTACAGACAACGCTAATGTCCATCTACTGGTCTCTTCTTATATTTGTGTTTCCCTTTGCACAAAGAGAAGACTGTTTTTTTGTCAGTTTGCACCAGATATAAGAAAAAGGCCAATGGAAATGTGATGTATTGGCTTTATCTGTCTGGCACATGTGCAAATTCCATCACTGTTTTCATTTCACTTCATTCTTATTACAGCACACCGTCCTTCCTCCAAGCTGCCTAGGGGCTTTTGACTGAACACGACTCACCAATTTCATCCTGAATCTCCTCAGCCACATAAGGTACTTTGTAGAGCAGAGATAGACTCTGGTTCATCCTCTCCTCAATCACACGGAGGTGGGTCATCACCTGGTATTGGAAAAACAGACAAACAAGGTGTCATGTAACCAAAATCCTGCTGTATTTTTATGATGACATCAAAGTGAAGCTGCTTCCCTGTATGGGAATGATGTGTTCTATTCCCAGGATCTTGTATAAAAATGGATTCAAAACAGGACAAAATAATCAAGATTTTGATGTACAATGTTACCATTTACATCCAGGGCTGCAGCTAAGTATTGTCATTTTCAATCAATTTTATTCATTAATGGATTAATTGTTTAGTCTATAGGAAAAAAGAAGGACAAGTGCACATTGTAAGTTCCCAAAGCCCAAGATATTGTCTTCCAGTTGCTTATTTTGTCTGAACAACAGTGAAGAACACAATGGAATTATGCTTATAATGATATAAGATAGAGAAAAGCTGAAAATCCTTACTTTGGGGAGGCAGGATTTCTTTATAAAATACTTAAAATGATAAATAATTCATTAAAATTGTTGCAGAATAATTTTATGGCATATGACAAATCCATTAATTGAATTATCATTTAAACACTAATCCAGTGACAACTAATTACAGAGTGATTTGCCAACTATTAGTATGAATTGTTCATCCCAACAGTATTTATTTAAAAGCTAACATTAATGAACCAGAAAATACACCCTTATCCCAGAAAATCCCCCCTGAAATTCTGAGTTTATTGTCACTGATGAGTTTTGTCACTTAATATCATTACAGATTACAGTCTTGGCTTTCCTGTTCAGAGATTTGCACAGAGAAGCTACTGTATGTTCAGCAGGAAAAAACATGGTGGTAATGCCTATAAGAAGATTAAAATTCATCTTCAGACACAGGTGTCAATAGGAAGAGAAAATACAAACCAAACAAAAAGATGAAGATGAAGGCAAAAAGAAGAAAAGGGTGAACACAACAACTCATGAGGTAAAGGAGACAGAAGATAACGAAGAAGTAGATGAAGAAGTCGTTGTGTATGTACAACTTTCATTTAGTGATGTTTTGGCTCAGTAAGCAACATCAGTAATTGCCACGATGCCACATGTGCAATGTCTTTTTTTTAATTAATCAATACAACCAAGAAACAGACTTTAAATTTTCATTGAATTTAATAAATGACTATATAGTACAAATTTGAGGACAGATTGCAAGCTGTTCTCTGCCCAGAATATAAATGTTCTAAAGGGAGAGAGTCGTTCATGTTCACAAATTTAAACAGAACTGTCACAGAAATAGCAGAAATGTGCTTTCTGGTAGAGAGCATATTTTCTTAAGATGAACTCAGACTCGCTCGCAGCCAGCCAACTTGCAGACATAAAACAAGTTGCTGCATGTAATATTCAAATCAGTTTTGAAGCTCTGAACTGACTTGACAGGATCTACTGCCTGTCAGCCCCAATGATCACCACTGTATCACAGTTTGGGTAAAAAAAAACAAACTCTTTTGATCGAACAGATACAAAACTTTGTGTGTTCTAAAAATCCTCCAGTCGCTTTCACCGTTTCTACCCGCAATATGATGTTTAGAGAGGAGAAATATTTCCACATTTCTGCTGCCAAAGTGGTTGGCAGAATATGAAAAGCTACCAGCCACTGACAAAGCTGACCAGCTCTTGGCAGGTAACTGGTGTTTATTTCCCACTATGATGATTGACTGTTTTAATCTTCCAACACATGGCTGTAGTGCACCAGAGCCAGCAACAGATGGCAATAATGCACCTTTCCCATTAAAGGCACGCTGCAGCCCCTGTGGCACCTTCCTGTCGATGTTTGACAAACAATCCTCATTATGAAGATTACATGTCCCAGTGTTGGAGTAGAGATTTCGATGCATCAAGCAACCTCTCCTAAGCTAGACAGGTGAGGCTTTTATAAAGAGAATAATCTTGATCCCAGAAAGTCACATAACACAGTTATATAAAGCACAGCAAGCCTTCTATTTACAAAGGATTCTATTGTAATGCACTTCTAAGTCACATGTCAAATCCACAAACAAGGAGAGTTGCAAAAACTGAAAATGCAGATTTGAACTTGCTGCAGGATTGGCTGAGTGAAGAAATACACAGGTACCAGGCTTGACAAGTAAACACTGTGAGAACACAGCAATACAGATTGGCTTCCCATGACTGAGCACAGAGGCTCACCGCCTCCCAGATCCCACAATTCATCTAAATAACAACCCTCTGGTCCTTTTCCCCCCTCCTCACTATGTTGTTTCATCCATCTGCTGTGTTATCTACAATGGTGGAGGATAACTATAAATGGTGTCGAAGGGCACTGACACATACAGGCAAGTACATCTAACAGAGGAGCTTCCAGCCAAATCCCTGTGCAGCAGCTCAGAGTCCAGCATTACACAAGACCTGCGCAATGTTAATCTTCGGCTGAGGCTTAAGTGAATGAAACACCCGCACTCCCTCCGTCAAACAAGCCTACTCACTCCTCCTGGGCTTCAACTCAGAGAAACACACACTCTTTCTACCTCCTACACACTTAGAAACAGGGCAGAGAGGAACAGGCTGAGACATCATTATCCCTCCCCTGTCTGAGCAGGAATAGGAGGAATGAGATCTTGGAGTGGCTCTGCATGAGGTGTCAGATTTACTGACACAGCCTCTAATACAATACGTCTTCATTGGCAAAACTAGCTCAGGAAGGATGTAAAAAAGTATTGGCAGGTACCAATTAACCAAACTGAAGTATATAGACCTAAAAGGACTACGCAGTTGATAATCAAATAATTGTATAAATCTAAGATAATTAAAAATGGCAAACATTGCTGGTATAGAGATTTGATGTTTTACATCATTGTAAATTGCATATTTTGGAGTTTTTGACTGTTGATTGGACAAAACAAGCAATATGAAGACATTACCAGGACATTTTTCACCAAAGTCAAATCAGGTGATCATCAGTCATGATCATCAGGATAAAAAAAAACTGACCTGTGACTTCATCTGAGCAGCCTTCTCAGGATCCACAGCCAGGACGTGCTGGTAGTGGCGGATGGTGTGCTGGCGGTCCTTGTTCTCAGCACGGACGTACCTTCTCAGGGCTTGCAGGATGCGGTGGGGCTGAGGGGGACATGGAGTGGGAAGAAGAGTGGTGGTTAGTAGTGTTGGGTGGTTAAACACAGCCTCATAACCATTTCTGTGCAATACTAACTCTTAGATGGATCAGAATGATGCAATATCTCAGTCTTGTGTGGATAAAAGGGACATGACAGCAATTTCCTCTCTGAAGTGGTATCAGTCAATTGTATTTCTCTTCTAATTTTATGGTTATCTATCAAAAAATTTTGAAAGTGATGTTCATTGTTTTCATCCCCTTTAATTTTTTTCATTCAAAAGACTCAGATGTCATCAGATTCAGATTTATTTGATTTTAGATAGTAAACCTCAAAATGATGAGACAATATGACCAACTGAGTAATGAGTCTCTCATTAGACATGAGCACTTTGTGCTACAAAAGATGAAAAATAACAATTATTCTATTCTCACCTGCACATATCTGAGCAGGATGACAAGAACGTTGTTATCAAATGTTAGGAGCAAAAAAATCCAGTGCACATAACATGACATAAAATCTTCTGCAGCACTTACTGAAATAGCATCACACCACAGATGATGCAATTACCAATTTTGGAGGTGTAACTGAAGCAGGATAAGAAATTACTGCTCTCAAGTCAGGCAACATTCTTACATTTGAAATGAGTACAAAACAGATACATTTAATTCATTCCTTTTTGGGTAACAAGTTCAACACTGGTGGTTAGAGAGACGACCAGCACCTTGCAACAGGGTGCCAAACTGTGCGCTGGCAAAAGGATCAAAAGACTATTAGATAAGAGGAATTAAAAAAACACGACACAGGGATTATAGATGTAGGTTCAAATGTGATTGACTTTGTGCTCATGGAGGATTTTAGGATGTGTGTTTTTCTGGCTGCAGTAATCCATTCTCCTCATGATGAATTGCAAGTTGGCAGAGGGTCTTTTGACAGGATATGAGATTAGCCACAGGCCATAAGTAGTGTAAGGCTCGGTGTGGTCTGACAGACAGGTGCGTGTGTGAATGTGATTGCACATCGACTGAGGGGAGGAAAAAGCAATAGACAGAGGGAGAGAGGTGAGGAGAGGATAAAAGATGCCCTCAAAGGCCAGTGTGTGGTGTTTACCCTGGGGGGGTCGGCCTGCAGGGCAGCCAGGTAGTTCTCCAGGGCCAGACGGCGCCGGTCATTCAGCATGGCCTCCACCCGTGCGAGGTGAGTCTCCACCAGCTGCTGCTTCTCGCTGGCTGCCTCCTCCTCCAGGGACTCCACCATGGCTTGGAAGTGCTATAAACACAATCATGCACATATATAAATATGTATATGCACATTAAACAATAAAGCACAACAGAGCTCTTTCAACTTCTACTTAAAAAATAGAATGAAACAGCTCTCGGTTTCACTCATGCGCCTCTCAGGCCTGTCAAGGGAGTTAGGGACTCATTTAGAAGTCTCCCCATCCAGACAGTGCCCTAATTTAGCCTTAGAGTGATAAAGATAGAGCAGCCGGGGAAAAGGGATCTTTAATGGCACAGGGAGTGAGGGACCCAGGGCCTGTAAGCCGTCATATCTCACCCAAACAAAGGGACAAAGGGGGTACTCCCTGGGGGAAGGATCAGTGTCTTACCTGGATCAATGTCTGCCTCTCAGCCTTGGGCAAGTTCTTAGCCTGGCGATCAGCTTCTTCCCACTCTTTTCTTACCTGGAGGGAGAGAGACACAGAGAGAGAAGGAAATGAAGCAAGGTGCAAGGTGGTCCTACTGCCCCTGTTCATTCAAAGATTTTCAAAGCGAGCCAACCAACATGCACATTTTCTGGTCCTGAATTCTCTCAGGCAGCATCTCAGCTGCACCCCAACAAGTTGAAGAAAATTTTTACTCTTACCCAAACTACAAAACTGTTATATTTGTTCTTATTTGAGTTCTCTAAAATTCTCAAATGTTTCAACAGTCTTCCAATTTTATTGCAAAATAACAGCAAAATAGGTCACAAACTGTATTACGGTTACAGAGAGAGACTGATGCAAATACTTTTCTAACTAATCCTCATGATATAGTCTGTGATATATATTCATCTGCCTGTTTTTATCCATGATTCCTTCTTAGTGAGGAAAATCTATTATGGACAATAGCTTTCACCTCATGAGTGGCCATTATGAAAAAAATAAATGTTCTATTCATCTTGTAAATGTAACATATTTCACCACGCAAAATTCTGTGATAATAATATAATAATACTGTATATTAGAAGAATTATACTGTTTTGTAGTTTTTGGCTCAAAAAGTATTGCAGGTTTTTGGTAAGATGTTCCAAAACACATTCTGTTTTAAAAGTCTGCACCTGGCAAAATATTCTCGATCACTACCACAGATGATGAATATAATGTTCATTCTGTGCAACTGAGCAGTACAAATCTCACTTATTGCATCTTTAATGGGGGAAGTGGTGTCTTGACTCGACCTGGTAACTCACCCTCTCCATGCGGTTGCGGTGCCTGATCTCCAGCTGCTCCTTGGCCCTCTGGAAGCGACTGTGCTCCTTGTCGTCAGCCGGGGTCTCAAAGTAGATGTCCACATCATCGGTGGGCTGAGGAGTCGGCGGCATGGCTGTGAATTCAGAAACAGATGGTGAATGGACAGGGCTGCAAACTGACAACCAGGCAGACAGACAAATACAGAAACAGACAGACAGGCAGATCTAGGCAGACACAAGTCGGCAGAAAGACAAAGACAGACAGACAACTGGGCACAGAGAGAGAGAGAGAGAGAGTTGCAAGTGGAATGCAGATTGAAGTTGGACAAAAATCCTCACAGAAGCACTCCTCTCATTGGCGTTCCTCCACCCTCAGTAACTCTGATAAATTTAAAAGAATCTGACAGTCTTTCCTTTTGAATTCCTTTCATCTTCCCATCGGCTTTCTGCTGACAGGTCGCGTCTCCAACACTAATGGAAATATCTCTGTGTTTGACGGCTGGGTCATCTGGGGGGAGGCCAGAGGGCCCCGTTCTGGGTTCCTTGCAATACAGTCACGCAGGACTCACTCCCTGCACCGCTGCAAGTCGCAGAAACAATAACGCTCTGGGCTCGCAAACAGGAAGAGACCTCATCGTTTCACCTCACCATCAAAAACAGGAGGCATGGGTTAACGGATAAACGCATTGTTCCTGCTATGAACTTCACTGCTTCAGCTCCTAAAATCATTTTATTTCTGAAATGCAAAAAAAAAAATCCAATTTCTTATGGCCATGAATTGTGTTTGAACTGATGAAAAGTGAGTCATTGTAAGGTGCAAAAAAAAAAAAAAAAGGTGCTTGTTGACATGTGCTGGTGGGGTTCTCGCAAAAGTAGTGGCAGTGCTCTGTGAGCAGACAGACAGGTTGTTTACAGACAGGTTGTGATCTGTTGAAATGTAATTGTAGAGATGGTTACTGAGTGAAATACTCTGTTACTACATACAATCCATAACATTACTGTTAACTGTGGATTCATTCATCACCACTGTACCCCGTTACCCATCCCTAAACATAAACCATTCATTCACACACACACACAGAATATACTGTATATATGTAAATAATGAATTGTATGATTATAAATTATTTTTTATGCTTTGGCAACATTGTTTTGGAAACTTTCACGCCAATAAAGCCCCTCTGAATTGAACTGAATTGAATTGTTCACAGGCAGATAAACAGACGGACAGACACATGAACAAATGGCAGAAGTGAACACTGGCAGGCAAACAAAGAAGAAAGAAAACTATAGCAAGCGTGTTTGAAGTTGCATGCATATGAATGAACACTAACTTGAGAAGAGAGAAGAGTGTCATGTTTTTTGATTTGGTATTGGTTTGGAGTTTTTACTTAAATTCTAATTTTTATTTTCTATCTCTATTAAAAATTGACTTGGAAGGTCTTGACCTGCAGTGACAGTTGAGCTTGGCGCATTACTTCGAGTAAAATAAACATGTTTTTCGACAAAAGTATTTTCTTCATTTAACAAAAGAAGCCAACTTTCTTAAATGTTCGACATGGGAAGCTGTACAAGACATTGAGTCAAAAATGGGCAAAATTATGATTAAATCAGGAAATTATATCAAAGAATGAGTAAAGAAGAGTATAAATCTGAGCAAGCATTCAATGTCAGCTCTCTCTACTTGAAAGTTTTCCAAGATTTGTGCCACAGATACATTTCGGTAGGTTCAATACCCAGCCCTCGGTGACAGGTGTGTAGGAAGTGCACTTGTCAATCAGCGTTTGTCCTGGAATGAACAAACTGTTCTCTCAAATATAGATATATCTGTAGGTTCAGATAGTGTCCAATTTTTATAAGTATTTTTTTTTCATTCAAATAAAACCTGATATAAGCTTAATTTACTTACTGATATTGGGCATTAACCATAACCAACGGGTGCCATAAATGAAAACATTGAAATCTAACATCTATTATATCATTACAAATAACCTATTCATAAGTGAAGAACTGGATGATAAGTGACATTTTATTCAGTGATACAGTGCTGAAACTATTAATTGATTAATCTATTAACAGAAAATTAATCGGCAAATTATTCAAAAAGCAAAAATACCAAACAAAATCTGCTTCTTAAATGTGAAGATTTGATCTTTGATTTAAGTCATTGTAAGTGAAATATGCGCTGACAAAACAAGCAATGTGAACATGTCTCCTGTGGCTATAGGAAATTGTGATTCATATATTTTTTTCAATATTTCCTGACATTTTCTAGCCTAAACAATTCATTCAAAAATAATTGACACATTATAGTAATGAAAATACTCATTAGTTGCAGCACTTGAAATATCAGTGGAATAATAAAACAAAAGAGAATGATGTTGAGTGAATTCAGTTATTGTGATTGTTGTGGTGAACAGCTGTAGTAATTTGATGAGTGACAGCTGAAGACTGAAGAACAGGTATTCTGCTTGTAATTCAGTGACAGACTAAACCTATGTTATCCTAAAGTTTTTTCAGCGAAGAGACTGCAGCAAAGACACAAACAGAAAGAGAGGGAGAGGTGTGGTCAAACTGGCCTCTGTCAGGTGAGACTTACTCAGGCGCTTGCACACGGCCATGCAGTACTCCTCTGAGTCAAAATTGTTGCGGTTGCCGGCACAGCCCCCATATATGAAGCGTACACACTTCCTCTGGCTCATGTCGAAGTGCCAGCGGGGCATGGAGGCACGGCATGGGCCGGTCTCAGCCTCCAGGGTGCACACCACTGCCAGGGGACAGCTCATTAGATCATCCAGCCACTAGGGGCAGCACTTAATTCCAGTCTCACTTACAAACACAAAACTACCATCAAACACACCACTGCTACATCTACAAATATGATTAAACAAAACAAAACAATACAAATACTGGAGCAAATACGGCAGGATGTTTTGTCCTTGTACTCTGATACGGCAGAACAGTACATCACAGTATCAGCTGTGGGCTGAAGAAAAGGGTATTTGCTGATGCATATACTTATCTAATTACAGTCTGGCTGAAATTTAAGCATAACTGCTTATAGTTTAAAAGTTAAAGGGGTCTGATTATATCTAAGTGGTAGGCAAAGTGCCAATAAGGGGGAGAGAGAGAGAGAGAGAGAGAGAGAGAGAGAGAGAGAGAGAGAGGGAGAGGTGGGGGGGATGGCACATTAGAATTTAACTCATTACAAACCTTTCACTTCCTGAAGAGTCTTGTCCTCATCTTGGCTCTCTGACATTTTGCTGCTCTCTTTCTTGTCATCCTCGTCCTCCTTATCTGCCTCCTCGTCCTCATAAACATAGTGGTACTCCTCCTCATCTTCCTCCTCCTCATCTTCGTCCTCGTCCACTGGCTCCTCCTTTTGTGTGGGCTGCTCATCAGCTGGTGTCTCACTGAGGAGGGGAGGGGGCGGAGGTGATTGAGTGAAGGGGTGGAAGCCAGGAAGAGGAGTGATTTATCAAACAAGGCAGAGCAGCTGCCATAGGTCAATGTCACAACACTTTAATTCATCCAGATGGCCAGTAATACCCGCCCTTCGCAAGAGAGCGGATATCATGCTCGCAATATTTCAAAGACATGCCATGACCACGAACACAACCACACACAGCCACAGACTTTGTTCTCCCGCTTCACAACTGCTCACCTGTCCTCCTCCTCAATCAGGTCGGCCTCGTCAATCTCCTCATCCTCTATCTCCTCCTCTTCGTCGTCCTCCTGGGAGGGCAGGGAAGGCGGAGCGGACTCCCCAGTGCGAGAGGAGGGGCAGCACACGTACTCTGTGCCGTGGAACTTGTCAATGCCACAGGGCAGCAGCATGCCGTAGCTGTGCAGCACCATGGAGCTCTTGGCACAGGCCTGACAGGGTGGAAGAAACGAGCTAGTGATGATATTGACTGAACACGGCACAGGGCTGATGAAGCTGCTGTGGTTTCTAGGCCTCTCACTACTTTAAAGAATCAACTTTAGCTTTGACAAGGTGACATTTGTTTAACCTTTATTCATAAAGGGAAAGTTAAAGGACTACATCAACAGTGATGCCCATGCCAGATGGAGGAGCGTGTGAGTCATGATGGGAGGAAACTGCGGAAGTTAAATGAACTCAGTCACATGATATTGTTGACATGCTGCAGTAAGGCTTGGTTTTTGTTTTTATAGATTCAAGACCAAAAATACCACATATTTTCCAAAAAGGTTTGTTTAAACTGACTTTCACCCATTATTTCTGTCTTCACAAATCCAAAAGTTGTTCTGTTTCTGTTGCAAGAAGACACTATTCACTACAGTTTACAGTAAATTATGTCCTCTTGTCCCTCTAAGCAATTCAAACACAAAATGGGGTTCAACTACAGAACGTTATATTTAAAGTCAAATTTTCACTTCCTGTGTTTTCATATTTTTGATTCTTTTGTCCAATTTCAACTATTTCTTAAATAATATTCTAGTTATAAAAATAATAAATAAAGAAAAAACAAATACAATCAAATCAACATGAGGCTCAATGAATATTTCAGTTTGTCTGGCCAGCCTGTGCACATTGCTGAAATTTACATCAAATGTGGACACAAGTTTTAGAAGAAACCTGCCATTTTGCGTTTTAAGCCTACAAAAAAAGATATGTATGTAACTTTCAAAAGCATTTTCGTAATATTTAAACTTTGCTCATTTATCGTATACAGTATGCTCAATGTCTTGCAGAGATCTTATGCTAAGACAGCCTTCATTTTCTTTTATTTTACCAATCTTGGCAGGTGTATACTAGCTATCTAGCCTCAGAGATGCTACCAGTTTTTATTTTATGACATCTAGTATAGTGCTAGTCCCTTGCGGTTACCTGACACAGTAACAGATCTATCCACCAACAGAATATAGATATATACTGATTTTAGAGCTAGCTCTCTTGTCACATACTGACTAAAATGATTAATGGGCCACACTTTCATAAAGTCATGTAGTCCTTTAACTGGTGTGCTATTTTTCAACAATGCTGTGCTTCATACAGCAGCTAGGAGGTACTAAGCACAACTTCAGTCTAACTGATGGCTGCTGAGAAACTCTACTGGAGCAGTCGAGGATTAGCGGCCCGGTTAAGAACATCTCAGTGGCAGTTGGCGAGGGAGCTGAGATTGTTTTCGAATCATTTTTCTTACCCAGATTTTCCCACTGGTAAGATTTATTACTGCTTGGCTGTAACAAATTTGTTATCGACTGTAGGTCGTTTGTGCCTCTGGATGTCACACTATCTAAGGCTGCAAGGCTGCAGGTGATACTCTGGCTCAGGCATTCGTAATACATGTCAGGGAAGAGTAAGAGTCAGGAAGCATGAGGCAGGAAGAGACAAGAGCAGATGGTTGATAGGCTTGGTGAGCTGCTGCTCGTACTGTCATGGTCAGAGTCGCCCCCAAGGGCCGGCTCTGGAGCTGCCCAGGGGGGATTAGCTGCATTACAGCCATAACACTAATCTGATTAGGAGCTGAAATGTGAGGGCTCCCAGTCAGCCTGTGATCAGAGGGCCTCAGAGACTAACAGAGACAGGTGGAAAGATATTAGTGAGGGAAGAGGAAAGATTGGAAAGTAATAAAAGTGTGACCAGTATGACAGGGAGAAGGGACTAAAAATTAGTTTACTTTAATTTCTAAAAGTTAAGTTGATGCTTAAGACTTCCGCTTCCCACAGGACTTTTCTTTTCCGTTGCTCTGCAATCTCTGAGATACAGCCTCCCACTGTTTCCTATGGAATAATTCTTTCCTTACCTCTTTGGCCACGCCGTGCCACTGCTGATGGCTGACGCACATGTCCATACGCTCCTTGTGGAAGAACTTGCACTTCTCTGGAACCAGAAGCACGTCACTCACGAACTCGCCCACTGTAACAGAAAATCACACGGACCAAAATGCCTGTTAGTCACACCACCAATCTGTCCCCTGCCTGGTCACTGCTCAACAACACTGCCAGGGTTAGAAACAATAAATCGCCTAGTGGGACTAAAAAAAGGAACAGCAGATGAGACGAGTGAAAAAAGGGCATAATTCAATAATTCATAGCTGCCTGGTCCTTTACATTTCATAACAGGTATAACAAAAAGGGCATCTGACACTTGAACATCTGCCCGTGCACCTGAAGCCAAGAGGGATTCATTCCTGTTCTATAGCCGCATCTGTAACTCTGTAATCAAAATGGCAGTGAAGAAAATCAGGTTTCACACTGTGACTCTTTTAAGGTAGTCCAGACTCTTCCTGCGAGTCAATCATGTAAGATATCATTTGCTTGATGAATTCAATCAATGTTTTATTCATAGAACGAGCTGACAGAAAGCAGATCTAGGGGAAATAAAAGACATGAAAGGCATCTTGTGAATTCCTATGAATAGTTTCAGGTTGAAAACCATGTGTGTGTAAGCATATGGTGCAGAGGTCATAAGAAAGATTAAAAAGGACAGCGACTGCTGATAGGCTGGCAGTGTGACGAGGCGCTCAGGTAGAAATCCTGCCATCAGAAACAGATGGAAAGCCAGGCGGAGAGAGAGAAAGGAAAAGAGGGAGGGATGAATAGAAGGTTTAGGGCAAAGTCCAGATCAGAGTGGCTGAGGAATGGGCGGACTGAAAACACAAATGAGGGTCTAGAGGTTTCACGACGAGGGCTGGGAGCTGTCCTATAACTGCTCATTTAGTGGTTCGCCACGACCTCGGCCTGAGGCAGAGCTACTGGAGCACTTCATATGAGCCAGGCGAGGCAGGCAGGCCGAGGGTGAAAAAGCAGTGTTTTGGAAAATGAGAGGGTAGGTTAGGAAGAGGAGAGCGCTGGAAATAGCAGAGGACTCAGCAGCTGCTTCTCATCTCCGCCCAGGAGGTACAGTAACACCCCCTCACACAACCCCCCTCAACCCTCCAGACCCCCGATCTCCTGCTTCTCTGCTTTGTGCACACAACTGGTGGAAAGTAACTGAGTACATCTACTCAAGTACTGTACTTAGATACAGTTTTCCTTGTTATCATTAGTTCTGAAACAGTCAAAATTGTGATGGGCCTTTTTTCTGACATTTTAAAGACTAAACACTCAATTCATACTTCTACTACTACTTCTAATTCACAACAGTTTAGAGAGTAAAATTGAATTTTTTTTTATTCTACAGCTATAGCTGCAATGCAGATTAAGATTGTGAGATATGTTTAAGATATGATCAGCTTCTAAAATATCATGCATTGTTATAGCCTGCTTAAACTACCCAACAGTATATTAAGCAGTTAAAATGAGCTCCATCTTGACTAGCTGTAGCATTTAAATAGAATAACAGAACAGTCCAACCCAAAAGAAAAACACAAAATAACACTCTGAAAGTGGCCATTCTTTTGATAGTGATTTTACTTTTGATATTTTAGTGGGAGTAAGCTGATAATACTTCTTCACTGTGCTTTATTTAAAGTTAAATTCTGAATGCATGACTTACTTTGTAATAGAGTAATTTTGTTTTATTGCTACTTTTGCTAAAGTAAAAGGATCTGAATATGTCTTTGACCTCCAGTGCCCACCTCTCTCCCTCTAGCTTCTCCCTCTCTTTACATCCAGAGAAACAGAGAGAGACTGAGAGCACTCAGGGAAAAGCATCATGACTCCCAGTAACCCTCAGCCCCACATCCTGCGCACCGGATGCTAACTGATTCATTCACTTACACACTCTCTCTTCATTCCATCTCTCTCTCTGTCTCGTTCTCTCACACTCACACTCACAGGTTGCTTTGGTTGTAAGGTGGAGTGGGTTTCATGCAGACGCTGTATGCAGTCACACTGCAGTGGGTGATGGATGGTGGTGTTTGGAGAGCAGCTGTGCCTTGCAAGCACTCCTGGTCTGTGTGTTTCTGTGTGTGTGTGTATAGTTGTGCAAGTGTGTGTATGAGAGCATATACTCCTATTTCTCTGTGACCTCCTCTCCACCTACTCTATTCATCCACCTTTCCTTTAACCTTCTGTCTGTCAGACACCCTCACTAATACTCTCCAGTCCCCAGACTGGCTGCACTACAGGCATCTAGAGAGTACGAAGGTAAGAATACACCCAATGTACCAATGATATCTTCAGTACTGAGAGGTGGTGAATTCAATTAAGCACCAACCAATATCTGCTTGTCGACAGCACGGCTATTGTGTTTCAAGGACTTTCCAAATGAAGCCTCCTATAATGAAATTTAGTGTAATCAGTATGAGATCTGAAAATGCAAATAACGTGTTCAGTGCACTTAATGATTCAATCTGTAGTACATCTCACCACTTAACTATGAGGTATATTAACATGTATAGTTGAAGAGTTCGTGTTTCTCAGCTAATAATAATTCAAAATATTGAGGTTTTCTACCATTAACAAACATCAAAGATGCGCAAAATCTTTAACAGCATTATCAAAATATTAATAACTTAGATGTAGTTGTTGTCTAGAGTTAGTTCTTGCCGTACAGTTTGAGAATAATATCAGACTCCAGTCTTGTGCTTTGATTTTTGGCAGTGTGGCTACCCTTTTGTTTACATTTACATAATGGATTGTGCCTTTTAAGTGGAAGAAATCTGATCCGCCACCATGAAAGGATTACATGGGGGAGACGTGACTAAAACCAGGAGGTAGCTGGAGGTTGATGTTACATAATGGAACAAACATTCGCATTTAACTCCTGGGTTTGACTTCCAGCTCATGCAAAGAACTTTTTCATTATCAGCAAAAAATTCTTAACAGAGGACACAACAACTAAGCCTTAGCCAACGCTGTATTACTTGCCTAGGCCTTACCTTTAGCGAACCTTTTACACATGTTAAATTTGTGATGCTGTCACATAATCTTATAATTGCACTCAAATTTCATCACACTGTGTCACTGTGTTTCAAAGTTCAGGCTCATTTCCAGATGTAAAGGAGTGCATAGAGCCCGAGGTGTGGTGCTCTGAAACAAGCCTGAGTTTGTATCTGTTATCAACTTATTCACAATCACAAGACTCAGCCCCCTTGATGATATCAGGAGGTGTCATTGTATGCCCTGCCCTTCATTAAATCAACAGGCTTAGTCAACAGGAAAGGCAAAGTATGTGTCATGTCTGTAAATGTTACTAATTAAATTCCACTTCTCAGAAAAAAATGGTCTTAAAATACTTTGAAAAGTCTACGAGGTAGACAGTAGCTCAAAAGTCAAGATCAGAGCTAAGAATAAGCCTCAATATGCCTGAAATAAATGTGATCTATTGTTGATAACTACCAACAACAATAGAAGTTAAAAAAGTTCTATATATAAAGCAACAGAAATTAAATATAAATTTCCCATTTGAAAGATCCTTATAAATCTGAAAATGATTTCTTTGCACGCATGCTCTTTTTTTTAGCAAGAAGCTGTGGCAGTCTATGTTGTCCCAACAAGTTTTCCCCCACAACTTGTGTAACAGACAGTCTGCCACGCACACTAACCAACACCCCAGTTACACATCTGCCACTGACTGTTCTCACCATTGCAGACATAATAATAAAAAAATTCACTAAAATAATCCCCTGCTGTTTGACAAAGACATCATGCTGCAGGGATTAGAGTGCCATGGAACAAAAATCACATTCATTTGCAGAGCCATTGTTTGGGGACAGGAAACACCGAGGGATTGTGACTCTGTGACTGAGCCTTTGCATGGAGAGATGGGATACAGCATAACCCATCTCTCTTTTTTTACACTGAGCTCCTTCCTCAGCACTTGCATTATTCATATAAACCTATTAACTTGACATGGGCGCTGTTCTGGCCCTTTTAATCATATCCTTCAAGCTATAGCCCACCTCCCTTTGGTCTATTTCATTTCTTTTTGATTCTACTATAATTAATGTACACTGATGAATAGAAGGCAGAATCTCTGATGTCCATTCTCTGGAACACTATGTGAACATCACAAATAATGAATAATTCAAAAGCGCTCTTCATGGCACTTGATATGATAGAGGGGCCTGACAAATAATGGACTGTAGAGGTGAGGCACGGTGAGGTGGCAGAGGCATGCCGCGGCTCGTAGCATATGATCAGAGCCCTCCAATTAAGCCCCTAACATGCTCCATTACATAATTAAGCAGAAACCCTCTCAATAGCCTCTTCCTCGCCAACACCTTATGTTCATCTCTCCTTCTCCATCTGTCTCCTCTGTTCTCTCAGTTCAGACTCCTCATTTGCAACCCAGCAGAGCAGCAGAGAAGACCGTAATTTGATGGGGCATGAGTGCGCAGACCTTTAACAATGATGACAAAAAATGTGCAAGAACAAGCAATGAAGCTATTTGATTATTCCAGTGGAGGTAATGGGATTGTTTTAATTAAATGGCAGTCATGGCACTGTTGCTGAATCATAATGAGGGGTCTTGGGTTGTTGATGGATGCAACAGCTGGCCACAGTGAAGAGAAGAGGACAGAGGCTATCAGGTGTGGCAGGTAGTCAGAGGGAAACAGCTTCAGGATGTAAGATGAGAGCAAACTGGGTGAATTTGGGAGACTCCGCATGTGAACCTCTCTCATCTGTATTCCTGTCTCAGCCACAGAGTGGCCACTCCAGTTGTGGTGTTTGCTGTCCCATGAATTTCCCAAAAGCCTCCTCTCTGCGTTTGCCAAAAATGCTCTTGAATGGTAGCCCATTTCACAGTCCAGTGGAACTGCTAATAGCTTTTTCATCCCGGAAAGCGGCACAACTCAATCAGCAAGAGGCTTTCGGACAGAGGAAGGGTGCCGGGAAGTGTTTGCAGCATAGAGGAAGACGTTTTTCCTTCCTGACATAGCTTTAAAAGTACAGAGAGAAGCCTTGTTTTGGAACTCTATTTCTCTGTTATTGCCATGCTCAGAGGCAGCAGGAGTGTGCTGTGTTTGTGTAAGTTAGGGAGCACAGAGACATGTGGCCTGCAAAGTCTGGGGCTCTATCTGACATTTAATAAACCAGAATATAGCCATGTTGCCACTGCTGATTACAGTGATGCTGCAGGAGACAGAGGAGGGAGAGAGGTGCGTATGACGGCACAGGCGAATGGAGAAATGGGGAGTAATAAAGCAGGCCTCCTCACAGACCTCCCTCTTGCTGACCCTGTGTGTCTGTGTGAGTTTATGGCCACTGTCTGAGGGGGGAAATAAGATTGTGCTTTATTGCTCAACAAGCCTCCCCAGCAATAATAGCTTTCCCCCCATAGCCATCCGTTCTGAGAGACATTAGCTCCCATCCAGCCTGGATCTGCTCAATCTGCAGCTCAAGGCCAGGATTAGTCAACTGAATCAGACTCCAATATTGCTCCATGTCACCTCTGCCTATGGCTGAGATGTATCATAATCTCTTCTTTCTCTACGTTGAACGAAGGGCCAATATAGAAGAGGGGGAACAATGGAGAATGCCTGATATGAAGGGCCATTCACAGCCCTCTGAGTGGTTTCCCCCAGCCCTTGAACTACTTATAAGTGCACAAGCTTACCTAAGCATTTGTAAGGCACCACAATATGGGCGTGCCCTTTGCACACCTTCTTCTCCTTCTTGCACCA
Organism: Oplegnathus fasciatus; assembly: GCA_003416845.1. Lineage (NCBI taxonomy): Eukaryota > Metazoa > Chordata > Actinopteri > Centrarchiformes > Oplegnathidae > Oplegnathus > Oplegnathus fasciatus. The sequence continues at coordinate 480,441 of NTHP01000354.1, read as the reverse complement.
GTTCTCAATACGAATTGGCTGGTTGGCTTCCACCACATTCGTGATTTGGAGCTCGGGATACATCTGTTGGATGAAGAAGCAGAGAATGTATATCAAATAATTAGAGAGGTATTTCATGTGTGTGTGTGTGCGAGAGAGGGAAGGTGCGATAAGTGGAGTTTCAATGGATCCTTTAATCCATGCTTTATACTCTCTAGATGCCATCTGCTCAGACATGAAAGAGCACGCAATTCACACTTCCTCCAAATGCCATCAAAATGTCATCAATAAATGCAACTGAAGCTTGTGGGGAAGGCTGCTTGAAAATGTACTACACTGCTTTTTTTCGTGGACAGTTGCATAATAAACCATGACAGTATTACCAGCAACCTCTTGGGTTAGGAAATACAGTAGGAGGAACAAATAAGTAAGAGTGAGGATATCCATGTCATGGAAAAACATGGCCTTAATTGTAGAGACAGCTAGAGAAATTGACAGTCACTGGGTCTGCTAATTGAAATGTCACCCACTATACTGTAAATAATGTCTGTCTTTCAGGAGCAGCTCAATAGCCTACCTAATGAAATCACAGTGAAATGAAAACTGACTTCTTATATCTCACTAGCCAGTTCCCCTCAATACAACCTATTCTCACCTTATAGATTTCTGCATATTTACTTTTCTATCTTCAAATATTATATCACTTCCATTACATTTACATCCTGAAAAACATCTTAAGTTACATCTTTGCTGCGTGTACTGTAAAGCTAATTAGCTGAACTAAAATGTTCTTGACAAACCAGGTATTATTATTATTATGTTGGCTAAAGTGATGAAATTACACTAAAGCAGCACAGGGTGATACAGAGTTTGAGCTACAATTTTGTTGTACTTATTTAACAGTGAACTTACTTTTAAAGGAATAGTATGACATTTTGGGATACATGCTCATTTGCTTTCTTCCCGGGAGTTAGTTAGATGAGAAAATTGAAACCACTGTCTTATCTGTCTGTTAAATCCAAATTTAAGGTACCTTCAGTTAGCTTAGCTTAGCACAAAAACTGAAAACAGGGGAAAACAGCTAGCCTGGCTTTATCTAAATATAACAAAATCTGCCTACCAGCACCTCTAAAGTTCACCAATTAACATGTTTAATCTCTCTTAAGTAAATTCTTCCTGTACGATGGCCCTGGTTTGAACAAGACTATGAGACTGAGTAGCAGCACATAGAAAGCGAGTCCAACCGTAACAGATATGCCAGTCTTAACATCTGATACTCAACTAGATACCATAAAATTATGATACTTAGATCTTAAAAAAAAGATTTTAAATCTCATATCATCAGATCTCTGTCACATTAAGCTCATAGACTAAAATAAAAGAAGGATAATGGCACCTCTGTACATGAGTGAGCACCTCCCCCTCAGTTCTCCCTAAAGTAATTTCACTGGTTGTACCTATGATCACAACCCACTTTGTCTCTGCCCTTTTCTAGCCGACTTTGGTGCTTGAATTTCACCATTTCTACGAGACTGATAGGATGGAAATTAGAGATATGTGTCTGTGTCACAGTGACTCACCTCCTGGCAGTACTGCAGCACACCCTCTTTGGTTCCTACGCAGCTCTTTGTTCCGGATGGGTCGGGTTCCCAGCGGCCGGTCTGAATGTTGACATGCATGTTGAGCTTACCGCAGAACATCGCCACCTGTGGCTCGGCCACGGCAAACCCTGTGCCCGCATTGGCTGCTAGCGCCTGCAGAAAGAGAGAGAAAGAGAGAAATGGGGGTTAATGCAGTCAATCATTATAGAGCCCATAAAAGCTGAGGACTATTGTGGCTGACAGACTTGAGACGATGTCTGCCCCACTCGCTTTACTCATAAACTTCGTTATGAGCGTGACGTGGGAGCCTTCTGTGAAGTCTGAACACATAAAGCAAGTTCAGCTCATGCACTGCAATGGATCACTGTACTAGATGTGATGGAGCAGCATCAGAACTCCCTGTCAACGCTTGGCTGCTACTGTGACTCAATGCTGCAGTGCTGAGAGAACAGAGGGGCTCAGACAGGAGACAAATTAAATGCACCTCGGGAATGTTTGGCTAGGTTGATGGTTAAACGAGTAGGGGTTTGATTGGATTTGTGCACAAGGTTTTTTTGCTCTGATGCCCATTGAGTGACTGAGAGGCTGCACACAGAGAGCAGTCCGTCATGCCTCACAAACCAGGACATTCCTAGTTGAGGGCTGAGCTTTACTCATCTAGGCCTCTTGGGAGCAAAATCTTTCCACAAAGGATGGATCATTTATTCTTCAAGGTAAACACTGATGGTTCCTGATCCACTATCAGGTTTGCTGTTTAGACATGTATGAACAACAACACATATGATGTAATGAAAATGTGTGTTCTGAGATACCGCATGATTTGTTAAAAAGTGATTTCCTACCAGAATTTCCCATCTTTGTTTACCTCCCAACCCTCTGAACATGAGAGGAAATCTGTTATCTTTCCCCCCTGTTGTCCTTCCTGTCATCATCTACTGAACCTTGCAGTTCCTCCTTCAGCAAGCAGGAAGCAGGAACACCCAGTATGCCTGTCCTTCACTCAAAATAACTTAACACCACTCCAACACCAACTATCCAAAACTACTGTGTAATCAGCTTCCACACGATTGCCTTTCAAATGACACAGTGTAGTGCTAGCATCATTCAAGTCATCAGCTCCTCATTGAGACAATAAGTCACGGCCTGCTAACACTCGCCTGATGCTAGGGGTGTCACAGCACGGGAAACTCTAATGAATCAGTGAAGCGATGTAGCTCTGCGCGCCAAACTATCACAAAACACACACCAGGGAGCCTCCAGACAGGAAGTGGAACGGAACTGATCCCCTCTTGATTGTCATAATGTCATCAGGCTGAGTAAACAGGCTTCAGCCCCAGAGAGAGATCAAGGGAACCAGCGAGGACTGTTGGACTCAATTGTCTGACCATTTGCTGGGTCCTCAGCCTTGAGGAGATACCGGCAGAGGTGTCCTCTGCAGCGCAGAGCCAAGGAGAAAACAGCTGAAGAGGGAGACTTGAGTAACAGTGTGTTGGACAAAGCTCTCAGTCTAATTCTGCGCAGCCTCCCAGGCTGATAATAGGCGCAGAACAGAGTAGATCACGGACAAAACAAGTGCTGTGTAATCAGCAGTTGGCTGTAGCGTGTGATGAGCTGCAGAGCCAGCCAGAGCTGAGTCTGCACGCATACGCATACACACATAAACCGAATAAAGCACAAACACATTGGTGCCCACATAAACACACACAACACGCAATCATAAAACACACAAAAAACATGCATGCAGCCACATGTTCATCTACGTAGGCAAGACACACACTTGATTTGGTTCTAGAGGCACAACAGCCTCAGATTCAACATCTTTTCCCCTCCTTCCTCCATCTCCACGTCTTTGTCCTGCTCCACTCCTCCCTCTCTGCACCACCACAGGCTTGTTTGCTCTCCTCCCTCTCATTCCTCCCTCTCATTCCTTTGTGAGATTGGCTCGGGGTGTATGAGAAGCAGAGAGGTGGGGAGGAAATGAGGGACACAGAGAAGCACATTAGGGAGGAAGACAAGGGAGGCAGTGACAACCTGATCACAACTAGACTCTGCGACTGTGGAAAAACAAGTGTTGGGGCCTTCTCAACACCCCTTAGACTCCACTAAAGTGATAAAGTCTCAGTGTCTTTAATTCTTCAAGTGCAACAATGGCAGTGGACGCAGAGAGCAGGTGGTTTATACCACTGCCTTAAATCTGCATTCACATGCTTGTTTAGTACTTAAGAAAAGAGCTGCTCTCGGCCAGACTTGCACAAAGAGAAGCGCCATGGGGGGCAGCAGAGAGCACGAGAAGTGACACACACCCACAGAGGGCTTGAGGGGGAACAGCAGGGCAGAAGAAGAAATTTGTCTCGTCTGTGGTCCCTGTCTCATCACCAGCGATACCTGAACCAGAAGGATGACTGGCCTCGGGATAACAGACTGGACAGTCAGTTCTGCTGACTGTGACATCCTTAAACACAGACACACGCTACTGTAGGAGACGCAGTCAACTTTGTTCTTGGGGCAACAAGTTAAGAGTTTTGGTCTCATCTTGAAACTGACTGGTCGTGACTCAGAAATCTATTTCAAGACCAGTCGAGAACACAACTGGAGTGTCATCGTCACAATTTTTTACATCATCCAAGACCGATTTGTTCTATCGGCCAGTCAAAGCCGGTGAAATGGAATCAGAAGAAGAAAAATGAGAAGAAATAGAAGTTACTCTTAGACTCAGAGGGGAGCTGTGGATGAATACAAACCACAGGCCACAGTTCGCTGTAGATCAGAGTTTTGGTCTTGTTTTTCTTTTTACTGTGATTTGATGTAACTGAACTCCTCCTCAAAGGTCACATGAAATAACTGATAGTAATTTGCTTCTGCGGGTTGTTGTGTTTCCACATGAAACATAGGTTTGGGGGAAGAACTTCATGCCATTTTAAAGTTCAAAAGTGGTGACTTGAAAACTGAGACTGACTTGCCTTCTAGTTTAGTTGATCTAATTCTAGTGCAGAAAGCTGCTGCTGATATTATAACACCCAGATACACACCTTAAGACTCATGTAACTGCTAAGGTTTTTTAAGATGGGAAGGGTTGGGTGGATCTCCCCAAGAACTGTCATCACATTTTACTCACTGGGATCAACATGTTGACAGGTTACGGGAATAGAAAAGGGTGGAATGTGGATGTAAAAATGCACAAAAAAGTATATTTTGAGATTTATTTGACAGACAATGATAGTTTTCAGAGACATGGGGTTATAACAAGGTATTTTCATTATTTCTTTCCTCTTATGAGACCCTTGTATCATGTATTTATCACTACCATGTTGAACTGTATTGTACTAAAATATCTAAAACATTGGCAGATAGATTTATCATTGACTGTTCTGGCTTCTCTCGATTCAGACTGGATAAGCTCTGGTCTTGGTCTCAAATGCAGCACAGACACCCACAAAAACACAGCTACTGGAAAAATACGCCACCACACCTAACTAGCGTAAGTCATCAAGCATCCATCTCTCATTACTGACTCACCGTGAGATGTTATATCATGTGTAAGTGTGAACACCTGCTGCTATGTGGGGGCTTAGCAAGTCAGAGGGAGAGACAAAAGAAGGAGAGAGGGAGTGGAAGTTGGGAAATGGGAGAGGCGGTGAGACAGAGGAAAGCTCAGGCAAACAGGGTAAACAGACAACGGCAGCAGGGAACGTGTGGTGATTGGCTTATGTCCCGGCTTGACATATTATTCTCAAATGAACGCAGACTGTAATGCAATAAAGAACGGTGTGAGGCGGCGTGAACACAGGAGAGACAGGCCTGCCACCACAGACGCTTGTCAAAAGCTGTGTGGGCTGAGGATCATTTAGCTCGTTTTCACTCTTTACTGCAAACACACACTAGTCTGTCGCTGCTTTCCCAGTCTGCCTCCAGCACACAAACATGTTTTATTAGCCTGCTCTGTGTTCTGAGCCAAGTTTCACATAAAACAAGCTAAGACACGACAGTGCTTGTCGTGAAATAACGCATGGAACATCGCATTGCACACAAACAAACACTCCTTTTTATCCTTGTAACAGATAAATATACCTTATGAGTCTGGATCTCTAATGAGCAACCCAAACACACACACACACACACACACACACACACATATACACACAGACATTAGAGGTAAATCTGTGCAAAACATTACCCGGTAACACTTAAAGCAGAAGAGTGATGTTATTTTGAGTTAAAGCTCATTTACTGTCTACATCTAGTTTACATTACAATGTCAGTCATTTTGTGATGCATATATATATATATATATATATATATATAACTTGTTTTTCATTGTTGCAATACAACCTTCACAGTGTCACGCCTATCTTAAAAATAATTAGAAATATATACATGTGAGAGTAAGGTTTCATCGTTCTGCAGGATTATTTCCCAGTGACTCTCATTTCTTGCTGTGGGTGATTGACAGTGAGCAGAGTGTAAATGAATGCATTCATATGAAAATGCTGAATGTAGGTGCAATGAAATAATGATAAATCAGAGAAACTTTGACAAAACCAAATTAAGGCTTTACATTTACTGTGATAGATTATTTAGCTCAAGCAACTTTTGAGTCTGTGGAAGCAGTTTTTTTGTGCTGTACAAGAATAAAAGGCAGAAAATGGTATTTTCAAAAAGTTCTGAAAGGGAGGAAATGGAGCTGGAGATATCTTCAACAATGCTGATTGTATGCACACACCAGCAGGAATAATAGAAACAGGAAAGTGCAACTAAGACTACAAACTTACAAACAGAACACAGTTAGTATTCCTTAATGAGGTTTTAGAAAAACTCTCCTGGGACCAGTACGGGTCAGTTATTACATGACCTACCACACAGCATCTGGGCAAGATCCAAAGAAGCTAATCCAATCTGTGTGTGTTTGTGTGTGTATAAGGGTGTCAGTGTGCGTGTGGTCTCGGGTCAACTACTCAGGGCAGCATGATCAGCCGGGTGTGAGCTCAGGACACACACCAAGAGGACAGTGGGAAAGGGGAAATAAATAAATGAGGGCCATAATGTTCAAAACGCCGGGGTTTGAGCCTTTGTGATGATCCTCCAATACAAACACAACAACTGTAACTTTGAAATAGCCAAAACAAACTATACACAAAAAATCCTCTGTGAACAGGCAGTCTAATGAACAGGTTAGCTGGTTGTGCCTGGCTGCATTTCTGACAAAGATATCTTCTGGTAAATTGCCTGTGCTGCATACAAAAACAGCTTCGCTGTCAACTGGTCTATAAACCTTGTAGGCCTCACTGAGTGGTGGCAACTAGTCTAATTTTGGCAGAGGTATGGTGAAGCCATCCTCACAGTCTAGCCCTTATAAAAGCAGCTCCAGAATAAGGCACCGGTCAAGGCACGTGGGTTCCCAGAATGCTTAGTGTCCATGTGACTCTGTAGAGAAATGCCTGGCACCGTTAATCCACCTAATCCTTCCCTGTGGTGACTTAATACTTAAACAAGATAGGCAGTGGTGAGAAGGCCACACACACATGTACAGGAACACGATCTACATGTAGAATATATATAAAGACATAAAGACAACATTGATTTCCACTTCTTATTGCTTGCAATAAAAACTGTTGATGTGCATGAGGGTGCAGTGTTCACTGCAATTACTGTGTTGTGCTAATATGTGGAGGGAGCAATTACTGCATTTTTATTTCTTTATTAGCCTCTATCATAGCTTTTGTATAACAGCTTATAGTACAGCATGTGCTTGTTTATTGTGTCTTCTATTTGTTGCTTCTGTGATGACTAAATTTCCCTAGTAGTAGGATAGATTCAAAATGCAAAACATATGCTATTTAATGCCCCATAAAGCAAAACAACCACAGTATGCATTCAGCGGTTTGAGCCATTGATTAATGAATAGTTTGCCAGTTGCTAAGATTTCTGATGTCTACAGACATGAAAATACCCCCTGAATACATCTTGATGTTTTCAACTGTTCAAAAATGGAGGATGGTGAAAATGAGACATTTTAATAACATCATTACTGTGAGTATGCATTAGTACAGAAGGATGATGCCGCCTAGGGCTAGTGTTAGCTCTAAAGTGAAGGAAATGGATGAACTCAAATGGTGTTTATTGTTTCTCACGTTTAAGAATTTGGAAAGCAACTTAACTCAACTTGCATTGATTGCAAAGCTTGAAACATGAAATCTGTTATACTGTCGCTGCAAAGACGTGAGTTGTTGTTTCCCACCACTGGTATTCATGCTGCTATTTTCCAAACACAGCACTGCATGTGGTTCACTTTGTGACGACTGTGGCACAGACTAGAACCACTAAAACAGACAAAGATCTGTACATGCCAAAAGTGATTTGAAATACTGATGAGCATTTAAGCTCTAATCAAGTTTTGCTTATTCATATTTTCAGCTTAATGTCAGTAAGACAACCTCGTTAAGATGTTTACATGAGCTGACGGCGTTAGATATCAAGATATTATATTACATGTTATAGGGATGACAGCTGGCACAATATAAATAAAACTGACTTGACTTTCAGAGGTAGTTTACACACAACAAAAGGCTAGGAAAACACCATCAAAGCAGATATGATGACCTAACAGGAAGATAGAACATTTCTGATAAAACAATTAACTCATAAATAGAACAGTTTAGGTCCAAAACGTACTATTATTTTCATTATCGATTAATCTGCTGATTATTTTTGGGATTAGTCTATGGATTGTCAAAACTTGTGAAGTGTTCCTAGAGACCAATGCGCTGTTATTGGCTGGGGGCTGCACACCACAGCCCAGAGGTTGATTGTAAGGTTCTATCTGACATTTTTGTTAGAATTGAGTTATTCACACCTTCTTGTTCTGTGACAACTTATTAACATTATGTGAGGTGTTTTTTTTAAGATGTATGCATTGTTGGACTTTTTATCTAGAAAACAAAAATGTTCTATCTCCCAAGTCAAACTCTAACTTGGTTCTATAAGGTTCTAGTTTGTCAATATCTCAAAACCGCTCAGAACGCAGATGGAACCTTATAATTCCAAGGTGGCGACCTGCACGCACTTCTACTGAGGCAAAAGTGATGATTGAGAGGGATTATTTTTGTATGAGTCTATACATTGTATTTTTAGGAAAATCCTACTTGTTATACCTTTAAAAAAAAGCAGTTAATCCATTTGAGAAGCTGGATCCTGAGAATGTGTGGCATTTTTTCACTAGTGTTGCTTGGAAAATGACTGAGAGCTCAATTAAATAGAAATAGTTATTGATTATCTTTGCAGGCGAATCAACTAATCGTTTCAGCTCTAGAACTAGAGACATAGCAACAAAACCAGAAAACTAATATGAGTTACATTAACAAGTAACCGAAATGTCGTCTACTCTGACATGTTTAAAGGGCATACTATTTTACTTTGTACATTTAACTCTTATGTTAGTACTTGTGTTTTGATATTTGTTTTTTTGTACTACTTTTTGTTCAGTGTGGGTTGTTCGTGTACTGCTGCTGTGACATGAGAATTTCCCTCTATCCCCCAGTATATTTGCATGGTCACTCTGTGTTCATGCTGAATCTAAGATCTATATAGGTAAATGAGCTTACTTGTTATATTTTGAAAATGTGACTTTTATATTTCTGTTCATTACAGGCCATCATATGCTTCAGCTCAGTGATGGAGGTCAATAAAAGCCCTAAAATGCTTAATTGCCCTTTAACCATCTATCAATATCCATACACACACACACACACACACAAACAAACTCGCACACATGTCAAATGAGGTTGTGTGACATTGTTGTGATTCCTCCCAGTGGTGAAGCCCGTGGGAAGGCCGGGGCCGGAGCCACTGACACCATCACTACACAAACAGCTCACCAGCAACAGATAACAGATGAGAGGGGGGAGGACATTCAGCAACAGAGGGACAGTGACATTTTCCTACTGACCAAACACCTCCACCACCTCCCACCCTCAAAAGGGCAGACAGTAAAAACAGAATAATAAAAAGGAAAAAGGTGTCATGTTCTTAGACTCTGAATCAAAAGGGCAACCCCTCACTGCAATGCAAATGAGCTCCCCTGTCTGAATGAAATGGCCTTTTGTCTTCACAATTTGAAGTGTCTCAAGACTACTCTGGAATTGCCCTATGAGTCACTGCCCGAAACCCACTGTGTGAAAAACGCTCCCACAGTTTCGGGAACAGTGGTGTCCAGTCAGTGCCACGTCCCCTCCAAAGACAACAACCTACAGCTGTGAAATTTACAGTTCCACGTAAACTGTGAGAGATTCTTCTTCCTCTTTAACGAGAGACGTCACTCACTTTCCACTTCTTCTTTGAAAATCAGTCTCTTCTCTTAAAAGTCAAAATTCTAGGGGAATGTACATATGTGTTTAAGTGTAAAAAATACATTTCTGTAAATAATATTGTACTTTGTTCCCATATCAAATATGTTCACGTAGTTTCAACACATGTAAAGTGTGTGAAAACACTTACTAAATGTGTTCAAGGAAACTATTAGATTAATTTGTAAGCTTGTGTGTGTGTCCTGTGTTTGTTAAAGTTTGAGGTGACAGGGAGATGCTCCACAGAAAGCTGAACATTATGTTTCTGCTCACTAGCGGTCACCTCTGCGTGTCTCATTAACCTCCTATCATTCATAGCCAGACGGGACCAGACAGGAAAGGAAAGTCTGCTGTTCCTTCTGCCCCAAACTGTCACAAGGGAGCGGAAAAACACCGCCATCACACACCCAACGCCCACCGTAGAAGACAATGTCACGGCCATGGCCTGTCAGTGCCAGCCCTGGTTCAGATAGTAAGCCTATTTGTAATCCTTTCCGCTCAACCTGTGCTTGATTGAACATGCCTTTGTTAATGAGACTGTGTGGATCTGTTCCAAAGTGCAAAATATAAGAAGCACTACTGATGTAACCATGTCCTATATTTCCTTTCATGTCTCAAACCAAAAAAATACTCACAGTCCCTTCTGAATATTGATCAGTTCACTCAATTTGAGTTTGGTATCTTTTGATTTTAACTGTACTGCTCGTAAGTGCAAGCACACGTTTATTTGACTGGATCTTGTTGTCTCCCTTAAGACACTACAGTAAAATGAATGGGACCTAATGAGTTGAATGTGCTGTTGTTTGTGTTGTAGCCACTACTACTACTACTACTACTACTAATAACAAAAATGACTAATATTATTATCATTATAAATGATTAAAATAAGAGAATACATTTCCACTCCAATATTTCAATAAACACATAAGGATAAAACATGAATACAAAAAGATTATTAAAAACTTCCTTGTTAGCATACTTTTGATGATATGAGCTAATAGGTTTTTACGATTTGTACTTAGACTAGGTAAATGGAGTGTGTATTAACTGCAAAGTAAATTGCATCCTGTTTTGTGGTAATTATTTACTAGTGTTAATATTCTACATGTTCCACCTTCAATTAAACCCAACTAACAGTTTCCAAAGCAAGCTATGATTGATCTGCAATTTGACCTCACTGAGCGTCGCTCTAACATCGCCATGCTCAGTGAAGGGAGGTGAACAGAAGCAAGACGTGTTCGTAATTAAGCTCCAGCTAGAAGATGTGTAACAGCTTGCTGGTTGCAGGGCAACAGTTGTGGTGATTGAGTGGCACAGGTCTGCCTGTGTGTCAGAGGGAGATAACATGGCCTCTCTCCAGCTTACAGCGAACGGACGTGAATGACGACTTGTTCAAATGGCCCATCACTATGGAAACCTTCTACAAAAGCATCCCAGCTATTCACACAGAGGAACATTGAGGCAGCAGAAGAAAGAGAGGCAGAGGGAAAGAGAGAGAGAGAGAGAGAGAGAGAGAGAGAGAGAGGAGGGAAAAGGCGAGGGCAAAAGGGAGAAACAGATTGAAGAAGTGGAGCAGGGAAGAGTGAGGGGGGGAGGGAGAAGAAAGCAGCGAGATAGACAATCAGAAGCTCACAGCGACAGAGCGGGAGGACAGGAAGGAGAAAAAAGAAGAAAAGAGGAGGGGGATTCGAGAAAGGCAAAAAAATAATGGAGAAAGAGGGAATGAGGCCACAGTTGTGAGAGACTGGCGTATGAGACAGTGTGGCAGAGAGGGAGAAGAGATGTGAGGCGTAGTGACAAAGACTGTGTTAATGGCACAGAGGACGACACTCACAATAACAGCTGCTCTGCCCTGTTTGGTGCATTCAGCAACACTGCGTCCTTGTGTGTAAACACTAAAATGACCCTCAGCTCCATACGTTCGCATATATCTCCCCTGACACACACACACACATAGCAGACATACAGTACACAAAGCTATGTCTGTGCTCAGTCCCCTCCTGGACAAAAAAGCTGTGCCCATTGCCATGGCAGTGTGCATCAGTGTGTCCAGCAATGTTGCTCCCCATGACGAGCAGACACTGCACCAACTGCCGCTTGTTTCTTTTAAAATATTTACCAGACAGTAAGTCGCAGCTTGACTTCTGAAAGGCATCATGATCAAGACAAATGTGACTATAAAAATTCCAGGTGGAAGACCAGTCTGGGTGAAAGTCAGTCTGCCATCACAGGATGGTGACTGCTTCTGCATTTTTATGTGAGCGGGTTTAAAGGTGAAGGGAAGTAGGAGTGAAATTAAAGGTGAAGTTCCTTCACTCTAAATATATTTTCCAAAGTTTAACTAATAACAAACTTGTGTTTTCAAATTTCACCATTCACTGCTTTTTCTAATTTTCACTTTTTGTTCTAAAAATTAATAAAACGCTCTCTCTTAAATGAATAAATGTTTTACAACCAGATCCGAATCTTATGCCCTTATTCAGATAGAGATCAAATATCTGTTCTTGATTGGACCCAATTAAAACACCTTAGCCGCCTACTAATGAATGCTGCTGTTCTGTTTATTCAACTTAAAACGATATTTGGAGGCGACATGCATGGAAACAAAGTCAATGAAACAACATGAAACACAGAAGAACAGACGAGGATCTGCACATTCACTCGAGTTGAAAATGTTTTGACTTGAAAGAAAATTTAGCTATCCTGAGTTGTATGATTCCATGGCAGGAGCAGAACTGAGACGGTCTGGATGAAAATAAGTGAAACTGGTTCCTGGTATCGTCTGTATAGCCATTCAGGGCCTTCTGTCTTTTTGTGGCCAGGAGAAACAGGCTGCAAAACCACTTCGGCCGTCAAAGTGAGATGAAATTCAAATAGTATCTGAATGCAGCCTGCTTTTGGTAGGAAGTTAGACAGAACACAACTGGTCCAA
>NTHP01000354.1:448160-467561 GCA_003416845.1 Oplegnathus fasciatus | reverse complement strand
AAGATTTACTTGGTATTTTGATCCGTTGTTTCAGCTCCACAATACACACTGTCAAATTGTGTATCAAAAAGTGTCAAAAAGTTGGAAAGTGAGGTAGGCAAGAGGGTGGCACAAGGTAAGGAGGCCATGCCTACTTTTGTCAGTTTCAGGCACCTGAAGCACATATTAACAAAGACAAAGGTAGGCGTTTGATTCATGTTTGCTCTCGAAAGTCCTGCTTTAAGTTCCACTTGTCCAGTGCAAGCTTTTCAGAACAACTTGTATGTATTTACAAGCTATAGTTGAGAGTTTACTTGGGAATAAATCTCACCCTACCAAATTTACACAAAGCTTCCAGAGATTTCTGAGTGTAACACTGTCAAGCAGCAGGGGCCCTAATAGTGGGCTTTCACAGTCACTCCACAGCTTCAGTCAAAGCCTGAAAATTCATCTCTTCAAGAGGAATCTCATGTTACCCTCTCACTGCTCAATCATAGCCTCTCTCTCTAATCTTTCTCCACTGCTTGCTATAAATTGCTCTCATAAAGAAGAAGCCTATGACATCTCTCCTTAGCTCATATTTTCTTTTCCTTGCACGTCACTCTGAAGGATCATTGTATTATTACAAGAATATTGTTGGGGCACTGTCGCTCTCACCCCTGCACTCCTTATTGAAGGCTGTGTGTAATCGTTGTGATCTCGTAATTATTCTATGTGTTCATCTTAAGTGGCTATGGACCAGAGTGTCAACTAAAAGCCTGCCATGTAAATGTAAATGTAGCTAAGCGGAGATATACTAGGCCAAGAGAAGAGAAAAACACTGTTAATTAGAGCAAAGTACTTTTTCTTCTTCCTGTGGCACACTGCCTTTTCACTTGGGAGAAGGTGTGTCTGGGCTATTTATAAGCGCCTCCAGTTGGTGGGCCAGTGTGGTCTTGTCTTCCAGGCCTGCCCTCACCAATAGAGCTTGTTCAGAGAGAGAGAAATAAACACTTGAAAACATGAAGATAACGCTACTTTTTTTGGTATCAATTTAAGTGGTATCATCCTAATTAGAACCATATTTCATCTTGAGAGGTTTTGTAAATGAGAGCTCAGATGGGATTCTAAGGCAAAATAGATCTAAAGGTAGTATACTCCATTTTTTTAATGAAAAATTCTGTCAGAAGACTGATTAAAAAAGGTAATAACCTGCTCGTCTGCCATTAATTCATCTTCAGTGTCAAATTAGAGATCCAAAGTGATTCTGATGTGCAATGGTACGCTGTCACAGCGGGTTCACATTGACAATGAATTCCCATGGCTGTAATTATTGTATCTTTTGTTGTAACGATCGCAAGGTAAACAGAAAAATATAGTGTTCACGTTACAAGGGGATCTACCAGGTTCAACGTTTTTGCAGGACAACCCAGCAAAAGTCGGTCTGAACGCGACCTAAGAGTTGTAAGTGCAGCAGCAAGGACAAGAGGCCTCACCTGTCTCCCACCTGTGAACATGATCAATTGCATTTGTTGGAATGCACAACCACGGCAGAGGTACCGCTGCTGGGGAGGGAGCCAGGGAGCTTAGCTGATGACTGAGAAAAGTTCAAGTGTGTTGACTTGTTCACAAACCACACATCAGCCGAGTTGCCTTGGTCACTGAGGTCTAATAGAAAGAAGGAAATCGACTTAAAAGTTCTCGTTTTCCTTGTTTTGCTTGCACTGCGAATGCACAGTTAATCAGTGACAGTCTTTGTGGGAGACTTCACAGACAACTGTGGTATATGTTCCAGGGATTTTCATAAGTGAGTGTTTTTACACAGAGACAAACCAAAGAACCCATTAACTCGTGCAAAGTACAGCTCAGATATTTATAATGTAGGTCCAACCGACCAAAGGGCAGCAAGTCATGGGAAAAAACGTCTGTTGGTGTGGATAGCTAAGCCACTCTCTGACATCACAGGGCAAAGGTCCTCACTTCTCTCCATTTTAATCCTTTCCCCTCCCTCACCTCACACAGTTGTTTTTTTCTCTCTGATACATTTTCTCAGACAGCCAGTGTTGTCAATACGGTGTGGTCTAGCCATCTTTGTCTCAGCTGTTATCTGTGGCGCGTCAGACAGACACACAGAGCTGCTGTTCAGATACCTGCTTGTGAGCACGAGCTGAGTGCCTGACGACTGGATGCCTGCTGCATCTTGTGTTTCATTATTCTTTTATTCGGGGGGCAGAGGCTGCCAGTGAAGCGAGGAGAGCAGGGCAGAGCAGGAGCAGGAGGGGACCGAAGAGCCATTTCCCCCACGGCCCCTCTTGACACAGATTTGAGGCTGCACGCATCTCCCTGGAATATTACTCCTCCCCATCCACCTCTCCAGCCCCATCACACACAGCCTTGAGGGTCATCCACGGCCATTATAATATTGCATTTGGCTTTCCCTGCCTACCTGGTTAGATTAGGTAGATACAGAGCAGATTGGTTTCTAGCTGGCTGAGGAGCAGGAGGCAGAGAGGGCAGGGGATGAAGGGGAGGAGGAAGCAAGGGAGTAAATTTGTTTTGCTTCTGCTCGGTGTGTACTATTTGCAGTATATGCTGCCGAATTTGGGAAGAGACATGTCAAGAGATAGCAAGGGCTTGACTACGGCTTCCTCGTTAGTCCAATCACTGTCAAGAGATGTCAGGAAAGACACAAGGAATGCAGGAACAAAGATGGGCTGAAGGGGAGAGGCAGGGCAGGAGAGTGTGACTATTAGCCAATAAAACATGGACTCTGCTATCTATCACCGAACTAGCTCAATAATTATCCATCATGAAAAATTGATCTGCTTCTCTCCTGTGTTGGCTTGTAGAGAGCAGCAACGAGTTCTCACAACAGCTTTAAAAACAGAAATGAAAATAGCACAAGACTCTATAAATTGTTGATTTCTACTTAATTGCTGCAATTTTGACTGCGGGGTTTATTAGAGGGATAATTGAATTTGAGCCAATATCATCATGTCTCACATGCAAAAACAACAAAACAAGCCAAACATTCTGAGGCTAAGGTGTGTGCTGTTGTTTGCAGAGATGGTTGGTATACACATTAAAGTCAGTCAACAGAGAAATAACTGATAACTGTGTGCTGCAGCGATAAAGAGATAATTACACCAAGGGTTTTACCCAGAGCTTGTTGTTTAGTTGCTAAGCTACGCAGGTGCATGATTGCATAAATAAGGCGCTGGAGTGTAAAAACTATTTCTTTCAGGAAGAAGATAATTGCTTTTCATTTTACGTTAATGACTCAAGGACTGTGATGACTGAGGTCCATTTTCAGGTGATTTTTTTGCAGCAGCCTCACAGCTGCATGGTGTGCTGACGATAAGTTTGAGCATGCCTGCCTCTTCTGCAGAGCTCCTGTCAGTACAATCACCCATTCTTCCCTTCTGCTCACTAAAGGCTCTCTGCATGAGCAACCCCTTCAATCCTCCATCTCCCTCCTTTCATCTCTATTCACTTTGAGCACTCTGGACAACTCTTTGTGCAACCATCTCTTCTTGCCTCAACTATCTCTATACATTTACCTCTCCACCTGCTTCTCTGTCACTCTTTCAATGTGTCTCTCTCTCTCAGAGCCATGTGAGCTGGCGACCCTCTCAGCCCTCTCTATCCGGGCTTACCGTTCACGTGGCCTAGAGCGGATTACATTCTTGACATCACTGTGCCAGATGTTTATGACTAAAATAGACAGAAAAACTAGCCTCACCACTAAGTCAAACAATGCATTTAGCCTAAACTTGACACTCCGTTTCCCATTTATGCTTGAGCAGGTTCCTCTGTTTTAATAGGAAAGATTCGCTTTTGCCTAATGATCTCCCCTGTTTCCTTTGTCTCTAACGTCTCTCTCTTTAATTGGAATCAGAGCTGCTGTCTTCATTACCTTGTTCAGGAGACTAAATTGACTAGCTTTCTCTTGTTTTCACTTCATTGCTTCCTTTCCGCCCCAAGCTTGCGTTTTTCCATTCTTCCTCTTGCAGCTTCTGCTTCCAGCTCTCTCCAGTGAGCCGGTATGGAGATCAAATAGCCGATAAGCCGCCCACTGTAACATACACATTAGCATGATTAAATTGGCCATTGCCTGTCCATTTATTAAAAGCCTCTCTGTGCTGGGTGGAAAGTCTATCAGTGAGGGGAACAGCAGAGGGATGTGTGTGTACGGGTGTACATGGTGTGTATCACTGTCGTGTGTGTCTAAGCCTGACATCACCAAGGCAGAGAAGTTAATGAGGGTTGCAGGGGTATTTCTGACACTGTGCTGGCTTTCTGTGGGGAATTTCAGGTGATGTGACGGAGAGAGAGCCTGTTGAGAAGTGATAGCTGGGTGGGAAAAAGTCTGCGGTGGGCTCGGCTCTGGCAGTGGCTACACAGGAGATTTAGGG
This sequence comes from Oplegnathus fasciatus, assembly GCA_003416845.1. Classification (NCBI taxonomy): domain Eukaryota; kingdom Metazoa; phylum Chordata; class Actinopteri; order Centrarchiformes; family Oplegnathidae; genus Oplegnathus; species Oplegnathus fasciatus. The sequence goes on along the minus strand of NTHP01000354.1, from coordinate 463,188 downwards.
CTTAGGCGATTGTTAGACGGGGCTCAGTTTGTTTTGAACTATGGGCCTGTGTTTTCCGCGGGCCGCTTTATGTGGACGCTGACTCTTTCCCCACTTTGTACTGCACTCTCAGCAGTTTAAAAGAGGAGGATTAGACGCAGGAGCGTGCCTCTCTCTCGTCTGCTGGAGAGCACAGCCGCCTAATCTCTCGCGCTGAGGAGAGGGGATTTGGAAGAAATGACCTGTGCTCACTTCACTTTCTCTTGCTTCTCTTCCTTTCATACCCTCCAAGATGAGTGAAAACACAGTGCTGCATCCTTCCTTCCTTCCGTCACTCCCACTCCCGCTTTTTCATTTTCCTGCTGGATGACTCTACACTCATCAGCATGCAGCACCACGCAGCTGCTCCTCAGGACCAGGCAGGCTGGCAGACAGGCAGGGAGACTTGTCAATAAAGGAACAACAGTAACAGGGCACCTCAGCGAGGCCTCCAGCCCTGCCACTGACGTCTCTCTCAGCGCGCCTGTACTCCCTCAGTTAATGAACACGTAATTGTTGAGCAAGCAAAAGAGAAATTAGGGAAGCGAGGAAGGAAAAGCAGCCATGAGGTGAGAGGTGTAATAGAGAGATAGTAGAGTGAGAAGAGAGGGAGGTGAGGAAAGCACAAGGACAGAATGTTCCAGCGAACAAAGTAAGACATAAAATTGACAATTTGTCCTAAAATGTGTGGTGCAGTTCAGTCTGCAGCAAGAGAAGAGGAGAGGACACTGTGTCTAAATCAGAGGGACTGTGGGGGGGAATGCTGCTCAGTGGGAGCTGACATTGAGAGCAGGCGGGGAAAACCAGTTTCAAGGACAACATGGAAATATCACATTCAGTCGCTACAAGGCAGCCATGAGTTGTGGTGAGACCATGCTGGAGCAGGAGACCAGCCAGAGAACTGCAGGAAAAAGAACGAGATCAAGGACACGTAGCAATGTTTCCAAAAGATCTAACACCATGAAATGATAGTAGGTGACAGATGTACTGCGTGGGAATGCTGAAAGAGAGGAGGAAGCTGTTGACCTTACTAGTATTGGCATGACACCAGAGGTTTGACTTTGATGCCACAACTAATTTTAACATCTTGGGATTTGATACTACAAAACCACAGCAAAAAATTGCAAACATCAAGCAGTGCCTTGCCACATTTTACTCGGACATGTCTCTAGCAAATTTTGCACCATTAGTTAAAAGATTCACGGACAGAAAATTTATCAACAACAATTTTGATAATTGATTAATCTGGCAAAAATACCAAATGTTCTCTGATTGTCAAATGTCTCAAAAGCACTGAAAAACCACGAATCTTGTTCACAGGAATATTTTCATTAAGTGTTAACTGTGAGACAGCCGTTATCATTCACATATTCCGAATTCACATGTACTATAAGCCCTGTGGAGGTGATGTTAAAATAGATTTTTAGCTTGCAGAGTAAAAAGGCAGCTGAGTTTGACTCTGGTCCCTGCATGCAGTGCCACTCTCCCATGACCACCCAAGCTGATTTTAAATGAATCTGTGCTCTGATTGCAGAGCTCCCTGCTCCTTCTTCTCCCCTGCAGACGCCGAGCAGTGGAGCAGAAACACAACCCACATGTCTGCATTAGCCTGTGATGCTCCAGGCAATGCAAGGGACGCCATCTTTACCAGGGGAAAGTGATGGATGTAATGTAGATATGCTTATCTGTCATTAAGCCCCGCTCTGCCCTCCCTCAGCCTCTCTTCAGGGGGAGGGTGGAGGGATTTCAGTCAGACTAGTGAAGAATATAACTCTAGTGAGACATGCTGAGGCCAACAGCTAATCAGTCATGTCGCTATGGAGAACACAGACTTCACAGCAGGAGCATCCATCTCTAGGCCTGTCTACTATACTCACTTTTTGTCAATCGTCTGACCTTGCTCCCCCACCTCCTGTGTCTTTCCCTACAGTGAACAGCCAAAGTCTGACCCCTCTGCAGCATCCTACTACTCCTCTGGGAGAGATCCCAAATCTAAACCAGCACAATGACAGCGACTATGAGGCAGACAAATCCCCGCGCCATCGCATGACTGGGCCGCAGTGTCCGCCTGTCAGCTCCCAGCACCTCAATAATAGCACAGTGACGCTAAATAGGCTCCTGAAACATAAGGACGGGATGTGATGAACACTGAAGGGAGCAGTTGGAGGGTAGGTGGGGAACGGAGGGGGTGGAGTCCGGTGAAGGCGGCTAGCTGCTCAGAAGGCTCTATAATTAGCTGCAGAAGATCAAATGACTTTTAATGGGTTTGTCTGAAAACAGCAGACTATTTCAGATTTGCGCTTGCAGCTATATTCATATCTCATCAAACTAATGGAATTCTCTAGAGTGCTTGATTGGTTTTTATCTCAGATCAAAATGGCTGATAGAGGTGCACGGCTGCAGCATTCATGAGCTGCAGTTTTGTAACAAAAAAAAGTGCCATTTCAAGGTATTATTATGTAAAATTACACATAATGTCAAATGACATGAGTAGTCCTTTGACTCGTGATCTGACAGCACTCAGAATTCACGGTTTGTTGCGCAATCATTGTTGCTATAGGAGTCATTTCCCACGGATGTTTCAGTCCCAATGATCTTATAATAACTTCTTGTGACAATGGTAATGATAACCTGATAATGGAAACCTCTACCGGTCATTAGTTAGAGAATTAATAAGAGAGATACTACAAGGATAATATCAGGGTCATAGCTCAGACACTGCCTGATCTGGGTGGAGGGAAGTCTGGTGCAGAATGCTAAATATGCTGTCTACAATTAGGCCTTGAGCATGCAGTGACACACACTGCATACACACTGATACACACACCGTGCAATGAGACACGCTGGGTGAACTGTCCAGTGCAGACACAATTAGTTGATTCATTGATTAGTCAATCAACAGAAAATTAATTACTAATTTTGTTCATTGATGAATCTGTTAAGTCATTTGTCAAGCAAAAATGGCAAACATTTGTTGGTTCCAGCTTCTCAAATGTGAGGATTTGCTGCTTTTTTTCCCATTTTATGTCATTGTAAATCAAATATCTTTGGGACTGTTGATTGGACAAAACAAGCGACCTGAAGAAGTTGGGCTCCAGGCCCCTGTGATAAGCACTTTTCACAATTTTGTGAGTTAAAAATAATCATTGCTTGCAGCCCTACATTTGTCTGTTCTACCGTTTTGACTCCTGGTTATTGTTTCTGCATAATAAAACTGTGTTCCTGAAAACTTGTGTACAGTTGATGCAGGGGAAATAAAGGAAAATACAGACTGAGGGAGTTGCTGCACATGCTCTCAGTGAAATTATATGTGTCACAGTCTGTTTGTGTGTCTATGAGTATCCTTTATTTCCCAGGGTTTCCTGCAAGTTCTCAAGCTTAATTTCCCCCACTTCGTCATCGGGGGTTTTCTATTTTAGACTGAGGAAATTATGTCCAGGAACTCCAGTCAGGGTCTCATTTACGTTTTGCCTTCTCCTTAAATTATACAATACACAAACTTTTTTCTGCTTCTGTGAGGGCAGGAAGGGGATCTGCAGGTTTTAGCTCTTCATCATGCACGAACACCTCTCACTGAATTAATTACAGAGCGAGAAGGTAGGAGCTTAACGATAAGTAGGGGGAAAAACTCAAAGGAAAAATTTTAATCTAATTTCTATTACAGGAAAAATATCTGTTCTGCCTCGAAAGTCTGAGGTGGAACTATAGCTTCTCCCTTTCCCCCTTCCCTCCTTCATAGGTGAAATCTCCCCCTTGTTCTGTCTGTGTCCCACGTGTACCATCCTACAGAGCTGCTGTTTGTCCTTGGCCACCTTCTCCTTGAGAAAGTGCTGTATCAGACAGGCTGCTAACAGGGCCGTCACATAGCACGAGTACCAGCGGTGGCAGCAACAGCAGCAGCACAGGCCTCTCTCTGGGGGTATACAGTTACACTGCACTGCTTCTATCTCTTACCATTCTGACATTTTCATTTCCCCCCACTCTCCTGAGGAAAAAAAAGGATAAACTTAAAAAAAACAAAAAAAACCCAGGATGGACTCCTTGCGTTGGTTCCAGTCTGGATGATACCATTTCCACTACAGGCATGGGGGTAGAGGAGGGATATGAAGGAGGCTTGCTAAGCAAGAAGATGGACAGGGAGGGAGCTGGAACTAACACGCTCCGTTTTCCCTGGCAGCGGATAGAGTATTTCAGCAGTGTTGCTCAGCAAAACAGAGCACTATAGCAGCAAGGCAGCCTGCCAGTCATCCAGCCAGCTTATCAAGGCAAGAGCACCACCTTTTCCCCCATTCTCCTTCAGCTATAAAACTGTGGCACTCTGTGTTTATACCTGCATGCAGATAAGAGCTGATAAAACTGGACTTGGCTCTCAAAGCACCACAAAACAATGAAAATTTAGGTGCTGTGGCAGTCCTCAGTCACATCCTAAAGCATGCTGAATGTGACGCCAAGACAAAAAACAACAAAAAATGGCCTCCCAGCGTGCTGCATGCACATCCAGCAGAAATATGGATGGAGACATATGATGCACAAAGCGACACAAATACACACAAAGACAGACAGACAGACCCACCCACACACTCAAGCTCTCACGCAGAAAGAGACAAAGAAACAAATCAACAAAGTGCTAAGAAAAGACACATCAATTATAACTGAAGTTTGGAAAACTGGGTCTGATTTGAATGCTCTTGTTCGACAAGAGACAAAATTCAGTTGAAGATGGGTTCAAACAAGAGTAAAAAGCCCTTGAGTAATTTATGCTCTTACATTTTCTGGTGCAGTTGAGCATGCAAACAGCGGGAAACAATGCCTGGCACACAGTTAAACTGGCTCTTTCATTCTTAGCTGCCTGCCTCCATTTTATTTCACTTTGTGCAGGAAAAAAAAAGGCAGACAAATCAGTGCACAGGCCTCGCCCAAACCTGCGTATGTTTCACTGATCTTAAAAAAGACAAGAGCTACGCACCTGAATAAGACAAGGAGGGGACAGCAGACATAGACATAGTCTTCCGCACATATAGACAGGCAGGGACAGAGGAAGAGACGAAGAGACAGGCGGGGCCATAGGCAGAGGTACAAGTGCACTATAACTCATAGATAGCACACCAGATATTTTATTCATGGGAAGAAAAACCCAAGCAGCAAGAGTGACTCACTGAGCCAGAGGGACACACACACACACACAGACTGAGGGGGGTGACAGGGTTTAACCCACCTACGTTGACTGCCTGCTCATTCTCAAACAGAAAACACATTAAAAAATAAAGTCTGAAATGGCAGGGCTCCTTTCAAAGGGATTAAAGGGGATGTTTTTGTCTACTGAACTTGCCAGAGTGTGTAGTCACTCTCTCACTCTCGTAGCGCTATCACAGGAAGGGAGCCACTCACAGCACAATACAGCAAGCCGTTTGCACTTCAGGCTATGCATTCCTGAGCACTCTGGCATATAAACTGACAAAAGAAATTCTCATGCAGCCGTGCTGAGCCAGGCTATTGTTGAAAAAAACCCACACAGACTCAGGTGTAGTGGCGTTCACGTTGGCTGTGTATACACGAGGAGGATTGTCGCGACTGTGCAGATTGGCCTACATATGGCAGGAGGCCTGGTGCAACTTAAGTGATGTGCAGTCATCAGTGTGCCGATTTGAACCCACTCACTCCGCGCCAAGTCCCCGACGCCCAGGATCTCTCACTGAGAAAAACTGACTAAATATGTGATGAGCTGTGCTGTAAGAGGATTCGGGCGTACAAACACACACACACATGCACACACACACACATGCACACACACACACACATTTCAAAGGCATAGACAGACACACAAACATGCATTTCCAGTTGCAAAAAAAAGAGGCAACTCCGCTCACTTGGGATAATTAGAGCGCATGCAGAGCCTGGGAGACAAAGCCTGGCATCGTGAGAACAAGGCTTGCCTGATGAGGCCTCTCTATTTAAATCCTGCGGATGAGCTGAGAGTGTGTCTGTCGATGGAATCACTCCAGGAGACATGCACAGGCTTGGAGGAAGAAACAGCCATGGCAGTGAAAAGAAGATGGAGAGACAGACAGAGACAGAAAACTGTAGATGAACCAAGTGGCAGGAAGGTATCTTTGAGGAAATGAAAGGACAGAGAATAAGGGCTTAGATTTAGTCAGACATCCCTTCCTACTGTTAGTCATAAAGCACAGATAAGACTTATATGTTGAGCGAACACCACTGAAATTACACACAGGTGACTCACTGTGTTCTGTGCCACTTTGAAGTCAGTTTGCCTCTGCAGGGCTTGGAAATGAGGGTTTGACTGAGTGAGTGGGCGAGTGGGGGAGTGAACTGAGTGAGTGTATGAGCAGAGAGAGAATGGTAGGGCTCTGGGATTAGTACCTTTCCCTTTGCAGATCTATAAGCACCAAGTGTTTCTTGTCACTAAGAGGATTCACGGGGATACAGGGCTGTCCCCACAATTGAAAGCAAGGTTTTAGGCGCTAATCTACGAATTCAAGGGCGAGTGAGACTGATTCCCGGCTGATGGAGCACATGCTGCTGTCTTCAACTTGATTGACATGGCAGAACGTGGAGGTCAAAGAGGCAATCTTTACAGCTTAAAGGGAAGAGAAGAAGCAGCCTACGGAAGGCTTTAACTGTGCTCCACCACCCACAACGATGTATTGAGAGATCATTATCAAATGCAAGTGCTACCGATTGTTGTTCTGGGGGTTTTCCAGGCGTGAAACGTCACCAACAGTGTGCCTTTGCCCTCGTCTCTGCTCGGTATCTTGATCACCTCTGTATGGTTACAACACCCTGGGTTGTCTCAGCTATTCAGGGGCACACAAAAGGCCCTCAATAGGGAATCATTCATCCCTGCTAACGGACGGCTCCATAGCACCCGCCCCGACAATCACAGCCGACTGGGGGCATTCATTCACATGCAATTGTTCACTATCAGCCCATATCCAGAACAAATACACACATGGAAGCACACAGGAGCACACTTTATGCTGGCCTACAAGCACACACAGCCAAGCACGCACACAGACTTTAGATGACAAGAGGAAAAATGCTGCTGCAAGAGGATTGCAACCAAAGAGCAATAAGCACAGCACCACAGTCATTTTTTTGGGTCGTGCTGAACAGAATTTCTTTCTTACTTCTTCTCCTCCCTGTAAGTATCCAGCATTTCTACACTTCTGTGGATTGGATCTGCTTGTCCATTCCTCTCGGGCCACTCTGGCTAGTACAAAGTCTGCAAACAGACCCTATAAAGCCAAAGTCACTCCACCAGCATGAGTTAACACTGCAAACACAGTCTCCTCCATAAAGCTCAATCTTGCCTTGAATTTAGACACATGTTGATATATTTGACGCTACACGCTCACTGGAAGGAACACAGCAACATTTATTTTGATTTTACGTCGGGCACAAAAATCTGGTGTTCTGTTGCGTAACACAAAGTCATTTTTACGCTGTGTGTCATGGCTGTGATAATCTCAGCATGCTTAAATCAGCAGAGAATAAAATGTACCGAATGCATTAACTGTTCCAGATATTTCGTATTCCATTAATCCAGTGGGAGCCATATCAGCAAATGCCTCAGTGTGATGCAATTCTCTGGGTAAACCTGCTATGTGCTCACCCTGGATTTTCCACAAGCGAGTGAAATTGAAATAAAACCCCTGCTCGTTGTCTTTTTGGATACAAAAAGGGATATGAAATTATGAGGCAAGATACAGAGTGTAAGAGCTAGAAATCACCAGGGCAAAACCTCTTTTGAAGCCACTGCAGACTGTAAAGCCTGCAACACAAAGATCCTCAGATGAGAGGGGGGAAACACAGCTGAAGAAACAAAAGCTCACAATCTGGCACCCTCACAGGTATCTGACAAAACAAAACCGTTTACACAGCTGAAGTAGCTGGTTAATCCCAAAACGTTTAAAAAAGAGGAACCGCTAAACAAGAGTGCCACTCTGGTCCGATGACGCCTCAACAGTCACATTACACAAAGAGATGAGGAACAATGGAGGGACAGAGGTGGACGAGAGGGAACAAACCATCCCTGACCAACAGCAAGGGTGTCTCTGAGGAGCTCTCACCGGCTCGTAAATTCAAGCTCAAGGTCCAGGGGAGCGAGAGCAGTCAGCATGTCAGCACAGCAATATATACCTAAGCTGTGTGTCCACAAGCTCATCAGCAGGGCCCAGTCTGCACACACCAGCAGCTTCACCGACAAACAACAGCAAGCAGTTGGTTTTTGGCTGTCCAGTCCTGACATGGTTCAAACAATTGAGAATTACACAAGAAAAGGCAACACAGCTTTGGCAGCAGTACTATCCTGGCTGAGGAAAGAGCACTCTGACGTCCAACTTGATGCTTGAATAAAGTAGGCCATTCACTTTGTGCTAATCTTTTACTTTAGTTAACTAAAGATGTAACCGGATGCTGTTTTTGAGCAGCCATGCATCATAAATTAGTTTAGTCATCTCTGTGAAGTGCTGGTTTGTTCTCCTCTTTCTGACGCCAAAGTGTTCATATTTGTGTTTTACCTTACAGGCGTATATTCAGATGTTTGTTTATGACCACTCCAGTACTAAGTCTCATGCTTCCTGTAGAGACTGTGCATTTGAAGGCAGGTGCAAAAAAGGGGATAAGATCATCCATATTCTATGCATGTGATGTTTTACTGCAGATACAAACGCCAAAGAAAAAACCCTCGTCCTTCAGGACAGCCATTGATTAAACCACAGGAATCCTCAGCATGCGCCTCACAGTCAAGGCGCACAACAGCCACCATAAATTTCTCAATTTAATCTGGGTGACCGATCAGGAAAATTCATTGATTTCATCCATTAATCATCTCAGGAGAGTCTGTTCAGTATCGATCAGCACGTCTGTGCGGTTAGGAAGGTTGACTGAGGAGGCAATCATTGCAGAAGGGACGGGTCTTTGTAGAGAGAATGCAGCGGCATAGGTTTTGTTGGGGACATAATAACCATTATTCCCCCCCACACATACAATGCCAGCCAATACTGCCTCAAAATGGCCGAGGTTTTTGTCGCAAATGCGGGAGAGACACATTCCCTGATTACCACTTTGCACAGCTCACAACAGTGCCAGGAGGAGACGTCTTGTTAAAGTGTTTTGTCATGGTTGCTTCAACAGTGAGCAGGAACACTTGTGTTTGCCCTTTGTGGGGGTGGGTGGTGGGGCTGTTTGCTCTGAAAATGGGTGCATTGTTATCTGATGACACACACGTCTGACACCGCAGGCATCAGCGTCCAGGGACAATAACTGGTGAGCCAGCAGGAAATTAGGACATCAGGCAGGTAAGGAGTGTGTGCACGTGTGTGAGTGGGTGTGTTTGTACAGGAGGACCTACATCTGGGCCATTTGGATATAACAAATGGACTCCTGTGCAGTATTTTAGTGGTTCAAATTGTAATACGGACTACAAGCCTGTCAAAATAAGACATTAAAAGACACTGTTGAGTACGAACAGGGGCCTGGCTGCATCACAAGGGTGGTATGAGAGGGAGCCATCCTGTTGACACAGGAAAGGCTGGAGTTTGAATACCTTCGGCAGGTAAAGGATTTCCTCCTCTCTGTTCAGAAAATATAATATACACACACACATGGTGGACGTGATGTTACGTAGAGGAGACAGTTTGCTGTTTGTGATCCATTGCAGAGGTCCTGTGTGTCCCCAAAGGCCCGACAAAGCCACAGCTGCCTTTCATTTGATCTCTGCAGCAAACCCTGCTATAATTCTTGTTACAGCACCTTCTGGCCCCACAATGTTCAACTCACACCAACAAACTGAAATCACTGCTCAAGAGCGAGGTGAAGACTGACCTGAAAGCAAGCTCATTAATATTTAACTAGATCTGATATTATATCAGCCTCCATGAACACGATCAAAACATTTGAAACTATATAAAAACAATTATTATGTAAATCCTTACATTATTAACTGAAATCAATCGGATCGATTCCGCTACTTGTGCCGGAATCTTGGAATCTTACTTGTCTGGGAGAAGCAGTCAAAGCCTGATAAAGAACATACAGTTACATCAAGCGAGATAAAATAGTGTATTTATCCGGAGATCAGCGGGGCTCAGCCATAAATGCCTCATGTGAACAGAGGACAAAATAAAGGCCGAAAAGATTTGCTTCTCCATGAGCAAAACACACTGGTGTTTCGATCCAGGTCAGACGAACCTGACACAGAATAAATCGGAAAACATTTCAGATCACATACCTCGATATAGCCGGCCAGCGCTGGAACCACAATGCCCAAAATAAGGACAGATATCGCCGGGACTGAACCCATCTTCCAGGATCTCGGGCTGTGCTACTGTAAATAACTTATATCCTGAGAGCTATGTGTGTGAGCTGACGTCCAGGAGAATGAAGAGCAAACCAAGTCCTGAGAAATAATCTGATAATCTATCCCGGAGAGCGGCACGAGTCCTGCTCCGCTTGTTTTGTTACCCGAGCTCGACAGAAAATGTTGGAGGGAGACTGAGTGTCGTTCTCCTGTAGAAATGTGGACTGTGTCTGTGGCGCGGCTGCTCTGCTGCCTCCTCCCTCCTCTGCTTCATCTGATCCGCACAGAGCAGAGCGCACTGCGCCACCAGGCGACCGGCTGCAGGGACATCCACCCTAAAACACAATTTACACTGCACTCGTCCTCAGATACACAGTAGGTCAATTATGATAATAAGACATACATAATAACGGCTGTTTTATGGGCTGCAGTGGTGGAGGGAGCACATGTCCATCCAAATACTGCACAAGTACAACTCTGTGGCATTTCCTCCACTCTTTATTCACTATATTTTAGAGATAAATACTGTGCTTTTTACTCCACTGCATTTATCTTAAAGCTGTAGTTACAGGATACTTTGCAGGTTAAGATGTTACATTAACATGATCATTTTACAAAAATATGAAGCTGTGTGCTAGATTAAATTACCCAACAGTTTAAAAAGTGGTTAAAATGAGCTCTACCTCAGCCTGTTTCAGCATTTGAATTCTGCTTTCACATGAATGCATCAATAACAATTAAAAATAGAATAGTGGAATAATCTGCATAATGAAAACTTTTGATAATAGTAGACTTTGATGATGATAGTTCTGCATTTTTACTCAACACTCTTATAAAGGCCATTCTCAATACAATTACACATTGGTGATAATACTTTTATAACTGTAGCACAGTGCTGGAAGAAGTTTTCAGATCCATTAAAAGTGGAAATATAACAGTCTAAAAATACTCCATTACATTTACATTAAAAGTCCTCTGTTCAAAATGTGTAGCTATTATCAGCAAAACGTACTTAAAGTATCAAAAGTTAAAGTACTTGTTCTGCAGAAAATAGTGTTGGATAATTACATGTTTTATTGTTTGGTTATTATTACTGATGCTGCTGATTGCAATGTGTCATATTTTAGAGGCTGATGTTTTTTATGTAAAATCTTAATCAAGAAATATAGCTGTTAAATAAGAGGACTAAAAAGTATAATATTTCCCTCTGAAATATATTGGAGTTGTAGTATAAAGTACATCAAAATTGTACTTAAGTACAGTACCACCACTGGTTAATTATGAATGCAGGGCTTGTATCTGTAATTGAGTACTTTTACACTGTGGTATTGCTGCCTTACTTCAGAAAATGATCAGAGCTTCTTTCAGTACTGCAGAGCTGAATACCAGAACATTGAGACCTACATTACTGAAGTCGGTCCATCGACACTGACTAGTGGGCTCATAAGAGCCAAATCAGTTTTATTGATACAAAATGGGCCTAAAGATGTGAATCAAATGTTCTCATGACCACGTATAAAATCACCATGGGTGCTGTTGTGTCCATGAATTTTCTCCATTCAAGGAGAAACTTGTTTCAGTTCACAACTTAAATTGATGCTTGACCAAAGGAATAGCAAAGATGCAGTGGTGGAAAGAAACTAAGTACATTTAATCAAGTAGGGTACTTAAGTACAATTCTGAGATACTTTCTTAATTTTCTTAAATATTTTGCATTTGATTATTATACTTTAATTAACGGTCGATTATCTCAATTAATTGTTTAACCTTTACAGTGAAAGAGAATCCAAGGTGACGTCTTCAAACGTCTTGTTTTGTCCGACAAACAGTCCGAAAGTGGAAGATTCAGTTCACATTGAAAAGCAGAAAATCCTCACATTGGAGAAGCTTTTACTTTGATACTTGAAGTATATTTTACTTACTTTGTTTTGTACTTTTACTCAGTTAACATTGGGATTGCAGGACTTTTACTTGTAATGGGGTATTTTAATCATTTATAATGTGGTATTGCTTCTTAAATAAAGAATCTGAATACTTCTTCCACCACTGCAAAGATAACAAAGAAAAGCAGAACAATGCATGCTCCACTCTGGATGGGAAAATGTCCGACAGCCCTTAAAGTAGCAGAACTTCCACCTCCAACTGCTAAAGAGGCAATGCCTCTTTGGGTGATAAATAAGATGAGTGCATTCAGATAGCTCCCCTCAGAAAGAAACTCATTTAATATCTAATTTTTGTTCATTAGGCTTCTCGTCTTTCATTGTATATACACAAACATGTTCTGGATTTTGGAGGAGAAAGACTGAGCAAATGATCCAACTAGAGGAACATTTTATGGGGCAATGTGATGGACAAAGATGTCATTTTCTTTGTTCAATTGGTTGTATTAATAGTGAAATTACACACACGCACACACGCTCACACGCATACATACAAACTCTCTCTTACACACACACACACACACACACACACACACACACACCATCAGCCTTTTGTGATTTGATTATGTTGTCCCCAAGTCATTTCGTGTCTTCCTAGATTGTCAGTTGTATTTCTCTCTGATGGCTTATTGAAAAAAACATCATGTAAATTTGATCTTTGCTTCAGGCAGGGCACTCAGAGTGGGGTTATTAATTTTCAAAACATCAGCCGTTAGACGTGCTAGAACAAGCTGAATTGGCACATGTTAAGTCTTATCCTGGGACGTGTCAATTTGATCCCAAGACACCTCAGTAAAAACACCTCTGGAAAAAAACAGAGCTGTTTCAGGTCCCCAGGTAACAGAGGTCCAGAGAGAATAGGTCAAACTCTATTTAAGTGTTATTTCGCCTTTTCTTTGGCTGTATGAAAGTAGACTGGAATGTGGTGCTCAATTCTATTTACTTCATTTACTTGAAGGTATCTAACACCACTTTTCTCTCAGCAAAGCCTTGAGTAGCTACAAATTGATCCTAAACTAACACAATGTGATTAGTGCAGTGTACTACAGCAGTACAACATGTCCACAGTATTCATTGTAAGGGTGTATTATAGAAATTTCCCTTAGTCGTATAGTTAAAAACACTCCAGTCTAAGAAGATTTTTCTGAATTTCTAATATAATTTTTCTTCTATTTTTACTAAATCAGGCCGTACCCCAAAACTTTCATAGATAGTTATCATGTGAGAAATATAAGGAACAATGTCAATATAATACACCCATAAATTTAGTCATTATCAACTCACCAAACTAACAGCCAGCTCTAAGAAACACACACAGTATCCATCAGGTTTCCCCAAATAACTCCTGTAGCCAATGGCACTATATTACAGGTCTACAGAGGTCTAAAGGTCGAAGCCTTCCCAGAGCAGTATCAGGTAGGAAACTATAGGAAGTGATTAATGTGGACTTTTGAATACAATCAGATTCTTTGACTTTATGCTTCAGGACAAGGTTAGTTTGATAATAAGACTGACATGCTTTTTGTTATCACTTAATTAAAGTTAACATTTGAATCACTGAAACAATCAGAGCTTAGTAAAAGGCAACTAAAACTACAGGGGCTACATTGCTGTGTGTTTAGTTGTCCCACCAGCTTCACGATGTCAACATCATGACTGAATTTAATTTTCAATATTAGGTCTGTATTATCAACCAGTCTACAGCAGGTAACAGCACATGCTACCTAACATGTTCTCACACATTCTTATTTTCCTTGTAATACTCTTTATCTGTTTTCACCTCTCTCTCTCTTTTCCCTGTGTCAATGTTTTTGTGTTCTTTTTTGTCATCATAAATGTGTTTTATTTTGAAAGTATCCACCGGAACATTCAGTACGCTATCGTGCCTGCCTTAATACTTGGTGGAGGTGACACCTTTTACTGTTGTCACGGGTATACACTGCCCTCCTGTGGCCAAAGTGCGTAATTGCACTTTTTGTTGTTTTATTTTAAGTGTTCAACCGGAAGTATCATTACATTATTGTGTCTGTCTTGACTAGTGGAGTGCAGTTGTAGTTACTCACTGTAGAAATGTGGAGTTGCAATCTTTAACTGTGGCCAATAGAGAAGGATTAAAACGATAATTTCTTAGTTCATCTCTGATTGCTTGTTTGGTCTAATATAATTTGAAAGTGTTTACCGGAAGTGGTACTATGCTGTTATGTATGCATTGACGCTGACTTAACAAATATAATCTTGCAGTTCCTCAACGTGACCACTAGAGGACGCCAAAGACTCATAAATACCGGTAATGCACTCAGTGTCACCGCCACTTATGAACAGATGGAAAAATAGACTAAATCTCTCTCTGTGTTGAAGGAAACGACCTAAAACTTCTTTGATTTATGCACTTTTTGTTTATGTTGATGTTGGCATTACATGGTGCAGGGCTTTATATCGTTTTTTGATCGTTTGTGTTAGTTTACTACCGTTTATTCCTGCATACATCACAGCATGTGTATATATAGCGTGTGTGTGTGTGTGTACATATATATATATGCAACAAAGTGCAATGTTTACATTAGTTTATTCATTTTATCACTATTGTACACCTTTATATTTTATTTCATTACATTAATATTTTATTGATTAATTATAATATATAATTAATATTAATATTTCTATTGTTATATTTTACACACAGCATGACTTAAGAATTTCATTGCCAACGACTGCTTTATGTAATTGTTCTGCACATGACAATAAAGAT